>JADRCD010136662.1:0-10994 GCA_019843815.1 Montemys delectorum | reverse complement strand
TATCTATCTATCTATCTATCTATCTATCTATCTATCTATCTATCTATCTGTGTGAGTGTGTGTGTTCCATGCATGTGTACATCCATTCTGTCAGTTCAGGCACCTTAGAACCCTGATTACTACACTTGGTCTATTATTATATTTATATTCTCCTACTCTGTATCTTCTGTAGAATTTCTACAATCCTGAGGAATCATAGGAATTAGCAGAACTTGATGGATTTTAAAGTAGGTCAGTTTAGCAATATTTCATATGGTTGCTGTTTTAAACATTCTCTTTACAAACTACTTCATTGCTCTCATATTTTTTGTTCAAATACATAATACCTACAACTGAGAAAGAACTTTAGTTTTTGTTGTATACCCTGAGCCCTCACTACTTGACTCATATTATATAACGTTAGTAATTTCTGAGAACAATAATTAAGAAATAATCTTAAGAACTTATAAATAATATTTAAACTTTAGAAGAAATTTTACCTTTGAATACTTTGTCTTTTATTCAGAAAGGGAAAAATGAGGTTTTGGAATGCCTTCATGTTATTTCTAATGATAAAAAATTGAACAATAGGTTCATTGTGTAGACAGCTATATGGTGGAAGAGGCATGGTTAAACCTAGTAAACAGCCAGATGTAACTTAAGCATCATTGCTTTGATTTTTTTTTAAGAAAAATAACTTCCATAAAAAAGAATGAGTTTCTATTTCTTTATTTGTTGCATGGTTTTCCCTGTCCAATCATATTTGGGCAGTGGGAGGTCTGTGATTGGACAGGGAAAAGGGAGGTGGAGCTAAGAGTTGCAAAGACAGGGAGTGTGTCAGATGAGGGAAGGACGATGACTGCCGACATGAAACTGTGTGGTGTTTACCAGACACAAGTAGTTGTGGTTTCATAAGATTACATTAATTGGGATAAAGCTTTTATCATTATCAATTGGCACAGAAATTATTGTATTGGCATCTTGAAAATTGTGATATTGTTGATACATAAATCTGATTGGTTAAGTAAGCTTTTAGAGTTTTAATTCTACTGAGTAATTGAGTGAAGTGATGGCTGACCATGGAGTGCATGAGGCTTTGCTTGGTAGCGAAGGAAACTCGGGGGCAGGGGGCAGGGGGAAGGTGGCAGGGGTGGGGTGGTGTTGGAGGCATGGCCTGGCAGGAGCCCTGTGGCTCTGTGGGGCCAGAGAGTTGGTGGGCCAAGAGACCATGTGAGTGAGAACACCCACAGGGAGCTCTGTGGTCCGCAGGTTGCTGGCACTAGTGCAGGAATGTGCAGGCTTGCTTTTTTAATACTTATTTTCATTTGTTTTTTGGTTTTTATCTTAATAAAAGTCATACATTTTTATCCCAGGCTGGCCTCAGACTTGTGGTGATCCTCCTGTCTCTTCCTCTTGGTCAGGAATTACAGGTATGCACTACTGGGTCCTTCATCTTCATTCTTTCTTAACAAGGGTATAGTTCTAAAATAGTAACATATCCTACCAGATTTTGAAAGAAATTATTCAACTTACTTTTAAATAAAAGTTAGCATAAACAAGTGTATATTGTCATGAACCCTTAATAGCACTGTTTAAATATTTATGTAACTCTTTTACAGAAGAGTAGATTAGAAACTGATTGGTGTAGTTTTTGGCATTCCTAGGAGATACAGTTTCACAGTAAATTCCCTGACTCTCTACCTCATCCTGCCACCTGTTCCACAACGATCCCTGAGAAAGATACAGAAGTAGTACTGTGAATGTAATCACTGGGGATGGACTCCACTGCTCTCCATTTTGATTGGTTGTGGGTTGTTTTTTTTTGTTTGTTTTGGTTTTTGTAATAGTCTCAAGGGGTTGCAGAGAGAAGTTTCTAGTATGCACAATTAGAGTACCGTACAAAAGGGTGGAGTCTTTAATGTTTACCTTCACACTATTTCCAGACTCTAGCAGAAGTCATGAAGAACCAAGAAAATATACACTAGATTCTGAAGTCTGAAATAGTAGATATGGAAGAAAACCAGATCACATTGTAGAAGAGTGACTATTTTAAAAAATACAAACTCACAGAGAGACAAGGATCCATGCTCACAACTACAAATGCTTTCTTAGAGTCACAAATATCTGACTTTGAAATCAGTTGGTGGACAAAACCCACAGTGAATATTATAGACTATAAGAACATTACTAAATCCAGATCACAACAGTTTTCCACTAAATGAAGTAACTTGACTATCAAAAGTATATAAAATAATTTTCTTAGTTCCTTAGTTGCTATTATCTGGAAAGTTTTGAAGCATAAGCAAAGCTCGGGAAAATACTTTTAATTGTAAAAGACATGGAGGAAAGGAAGGAAAGAAGCAATCAGTTGAGACACAGTTGCATTTCTGTTTTGTGTTGATTCTTTTGGTGGTTTGGTTTGGTGGTTTGGAGTGATGATATTTTCTTTGCTGGTTTTATTCAGTGCTGGTGACAGAATCCGGGGCTCTGAGCCAGCTCTGTAAGCATTCTGCCACTGAGCCAAATCTCCAATCCCAGTGCTAGGGTCCTAATGCATGTTCTGTCATTAATTATCAGAATAGTAGAGGCAGGTACTATTCTTCCATTATATACACAAGCAGACTGAAATTCTACTAGTTTAAGTGGCACGTAGAAATTAGAAGGTAATTCTGTCTGGCCTCAGGAACACTTCACTGCTTCATGCCAATGTGTAATAGTGATGAGGATGTAAGCAGACATGTGGATGAAGGGCTGCCAGAATACAAAATGGCAAACAGCACAAGATTATATGTGACTCATGAAATCGAGAATGGTTTTCTGAAAGAAGTGCTCTTCCTCCAAGGCTCTTGAAAGATAAGTAGTACTGGAGAACAGAGGAACAAGACGCTCGTGGAAAGGGTTATCAGAGGAATAAAGGGAAACCTTAAAGGAAAGCCTTAGGAATTGATTCTTAGAAACTTAAGCACTTGAAATCTAAAACAAAACAAAACAAAACAAAACAAAACAAAAAAACCTCGATAAATTTACAGCCTGACACCCACACATCTACCCAACACGTATCCAATGATCTCTCCATACTGTACCCTGAGGAGTTCAGATCACCCCTTCTGTGTGTATAACCTACTCTGATTGTATTGGCCCTTAGGATGAAGCCCAGCCCTCTCTTTCCTGACATTCCTATGTCTGCCATCCAGCACACTCTAATTCCTGAAACAACCAGACACTTCTGTCTCCTCTGCCGGAAATGCCGCTTACTTTCTTGTCTGCACTTGTTGAAAGTCTGTTTTCTCAGATTCCCAACTCCTTGAACACAGAGTATATGATTTACTTCGCTGTCTTCTTCACTTATCAGATTGGCTGACTCAGAAATTTTATTTCCTTCCGGTATGTGAAAGTTTGTTTTATAAATGAAACTTTGCTAAGCTTTACTTATGGAGTCTTAAGAAAACACTAGCACAACCATGTGACTAACAACTTCATTATTCTGAGGAAGATGTCTGGGTTTTCTGGTCCCTTCCAAATACTAGGTGAAAAGCTAGAACAAAGAGAGAAGCTCTGTAATAGATATTTCATAAAAATATCTTTATCTCAAGCTCCTTTTCTGAGAAATTATCTTCGAGTTTCTATAACCTGGGACCATATGAGCAAAAAAAAAAAAAAAAATATTGGGATCTTCAGTCACCAAGAAATAGTATTCTGATGAAAAGATAAGTAAAGGAGGTTTGGGCCATCCCAAGATAAGTAAGGCTCACAAAGACTTGGAGATCTGCAGGGCAGTCCCACTGCCTTCATACCTATTGTGGTATCAGTTTGAAAGGACACACTCATGTTACAATACAATACAGGAGGACCAGAAGTCCTTTAAGACAGGATATGTTCTTAAATATCTTTTGATTTTTCCATCTTATCCAATAAAAAGAATCAAAATAATCTTACTCTGAAAGGAGATACAGTTCTAGTTTGGCGTAGATTCCTTTGCTCTTAGTCACTAGTAATTCTTTTTTTTTTTCTTCATATTTGCAGTTTTTTTATTACTTGGATTTGATTTGAACTAACAAACACTGTTTTGTTGATTATTTAAAACCCTGTATACACAGTACAGAAAATGTATGCACATAACCTAGCAAACACAAGTGACCCATAATTTAAAGCCATAAATAAGGTCTTAGGCCTGGGTCACTAGTAATTCTTTCATAAATATTTGTAGAACTAATAAGTTCATGAATTAACAGGAGTGATGCCAACCAAATAAGTATTTAATACAGTTTAGAGATAGTAACTTGCCAAATATTCAAACTCATGGAGTTGTTCAGGAAGAAAACCTGTACAAATACATTCTTATTGTGAAAATAAAAATCAATTTAAAACATAAACCTCTCTTAAGATATCTTGTTAATATTTTCAACTTGTCACCTTTGTGCGTGTGTGTGTGTGTCTGTGTGTGTGTGTGTGTGTGTGTGCATTTGTGTGTGTATATGTGAGTCCAAGATTCTATATAGGTTTACATATATGTGTGTATATGTGACATGAATATAGAAATGAGAAAAGAGAATAGCAGGAGATGAGGTATAGTGAGAGATATGGGTGTGGCTTTGATCTACCTGAATAGATGTCTTTAGAAGACTGTCTCTCTAAATGGCAGGTAGACACCAGAAAGAAAATGTCCTATATTCAAAGCACTCAGAATGAGACCATATATAGAAAAATCAGGATTTCATCAATTCTTGGGTGAAAAATAAAAGTCAGGAACTAGTAGGCTAGTAGATGTATAAAAACTTCTAAATGAACCAGGAAGTGAGTTAGGAGAGACCATCAATGGTGCAAAGAACAGAACAGAAAGGCAGAGACCATGGAGCCATCGAAAAGCATGCAGTGTTAGGGGAAGAGTAAGCCCTGGCTGACACAGTGAATTGGCTGGAAGGGAAGGAAAGAAGGCTGCAGTGAGAAGAGATAGCTGCTTCTCACTCTGCCCAGGAGTAACAGGATTCTTTTCCAGGAGCAGTCACCTCACAAAAGCACACAGTGAATGAACTAACCAGAGAAGGGCACAGAGTCAGTGACCAGGAGCAGAGCAGCAGCGTAGTTAGGTGAGTTAAATCCCAGGCCAGAATGCTGAAATGAGAGCCTGGCTGAGGAGCCAACAAATCTTATATGGAATGAGATTTGACTTCCAATTTGACATGTTGGTCAAGCAGAAAAACAAAAGAATTCTAAAATATTGTCTAATTACTTAAGACAAATGAAAGTGGTATTATCTCAAAACTAAGATGGGAGATGGTTTATTTTAATAATTATAAAGGGTCATGGTGGTAAATTTTCAGATTGAGAACTGAGCAGTGTTCTTTATATGTTTATATATAGACATTCAGTTCTTTATATGATAGTGAAAGGCAGAAACTAAAACTTTAATTTTATAAGCAAGAACAGGATCTTGAAGAGCCTATGTCTTAAAAAAAAAGTATAAAAAGGACTGGAGCTGGGGGAGAGGAATACCGAGTGCCTGGATGTAGAAGTCACCACAGTTAGCTGAGTTGAAGTAACTGATTACCTCAGGGCCAAGGAATACAAGGAGAAGAAAAGTGAGAGACAAAAACCGCAAACCTCAAAACCTCAAATCATGAGAGCTACTTGGAATGATGGGTAGAAAGCAGTGAGGGGCATGTCAAAGCTAAGACAAAAATACAGTGTCTGGAAGTGAGTTGTTAAGAAATCTCAGCCATGTGGATCAGGAATGTCCAATAGCTAAAGGACAAGCTGGCTGACATCTAGAAGTCCCACTGAATGTTCTATGAATGAAGTATATTCCAGGAAGAGGAGACTGCTTAAGAGTGTCAAGAGGAAGGGCAAGTGGAGGGAGACAGGCAACGGAGGGCTTAGACAGCAGTTTCTACTCAATATAAGAGTCTGGTTATGTTTTGCCAGATGGAGATCCTAGTAGTTACTTACTGCTTAGGGATCAAATATCTGGAGCATGTGAAGTCTATCTCTCAGTGTTAAAGGGTCACAGTTGTCTTAGCTTGGGATGCCATAATGAATAAAAGACCAGAGGCTGAGTGAATAAACATATGTTTCTCATAGTTTCAAAGGCTGATAAGCACACATAATCTAGACACTGTCTGAGGATCGTTCAGTGAGGATACTCTTCTTGCTTCTAAATAGTTGCACTCTTCCTGTGTTATCATGTCAAGTGTATGCTATGAGGAAAACGGAGCTCTCTAGACTCTTCTAGTAAAGACATTACTATCAACATGAGGATGCTTGAGTTCATGACTTAATCTGAATTATTTTCACTCTCAAATACCTTATCTCTAGGCACCAATATGTTGAGTGTATGAGCTTCAACATACATGTTTGGAGGTTGCGAAGGTAGAAAGACTCTACAGCAATGGCCAGGGTGGTTGATTATGTATTGTCTATATTCAGTTGACAAAATCCTTCTGCCCTGTCTCATGTTGACCCTCCCCAGTTTGATTTTTACAGTAAACTAGGCACACTAGCAAAAACATCTATAATTTTGAAAATATCAAAATCAGTGATATGATTTTTTTACTAATTAAATCACCAATCAATTGAGATTTCTGAAGATGAAAGAGAGCTATATTTCCCAGCAATCCTTGACTCTTATCTAGAATCTTTGTTCTTTTTTGCTTACCTTTGATTCTAAAATGGAGCAGAGCAGGCCTGACCCACCTCTACGTTCATGGAACTGGGAGAAAAGTAAGAGACAGATGCTGCTTCAGGTCTCAATTCCTCTGTCTCAGGACACTAAGCTGTTCCACAGTTGCCTTCATTGTAATAGGCAGCACACTTTAAGCTCCATATGCCATAAGCAAATGGATTTAGGAAAGCAGATATCTGCATGGTTGATACACTCAGCATCCTTTGTCAGGCAGTGTCTCTGTCTCCTAGCAACATTGTAGGGAAATCCATCAGGGGTATGAAATTAGATGTCCATGTAGGCGGAATACCTGTAGAGTGTTCAGTTTTATGAAAAGCTTTCACTAAAAATTATATATATTATGCAAAATGCTACAGTAACATAAGGTTAAAGTAGAAATTGTTCAACTCCCACATGAGCAATTTAAGATTCCAACAGTACCCAGTAGCCAAGAGTCTATAGTGTACAAAAAAGAAGGAAAAAGGCTCAGAAAGACACTGTAAAAGACACTGGAAAGCCAGATAGTATAAAACCCAGAACAATTTCTCAAAAAAGGGGGTGGGGGAGGCATCTTGCAGGTTCTTGTTTTGTGGAAAAAAAATAAAAAACTTCTCTCAGCTTTGGGAGAGAACAAAAGAAAGTGCTTTGGCCTCCAAATAAACAACAAAACAGATGGAAATATAAAATTCCAGAACAAATGCCAAGGAGCTCTTTCCTGCAGGGACTGATAACCCACACACATCAAAGCCCCATACAAGCAGAGCCACTCTTTGTTAACTCTGTTTCTCACAGTAGGTTACCGTCAGCTGTCTATCTCACCAATGAGATGCAATCAAACTAATTCAGGTCCAAGAGGAAAAATATCCTGGGATCATTGTGTGACAACCTGCCCAAGAGATTCTTAAGAAATGTTGAATTCTACAGAGAGTACTGCACATGGCAGCTGCCTCATTCATACAAGGCCTCTGAAGAAATTTGTACCTACAAGAGCCTGTAAAGTTCCCTACAGCCCTTTAGAGAATGAAATAAATTTATTCTCAGTTGCCTTATTTATGTAGTTAGTTTGATTTGTATTCCTAGATACCTTATAACTAATTTTATTAAGTATTTATTGTATACTATGCTGTCATCTGAATTCCAGTTCAGACACACACACATACACACACACACACACACACACGTATGCACACACACACACACACACACACACACACACACTGTATATATGCACATATCTAGCTGCATAAGATTGAGCTTATTTGTGTTAGGCACTGTGCCTGAAGCTGGAAAAAAATAGTGGATAGGACATGCTGCCAGTATTGATATAGAATTCACAGTCCGGAGAAAGATGGACAAGCAGTAAAAATTAATACTAAGTGTAGTCAAAGAACATTTACTTAAATATATATGTGCCTTCAGATAATGAAAGCCCTTTTCCTCTTAATTTAATTACCCTTTCAAATATAAATTATAATTAATAATTGTGCTGGTTATATTTATGCTCTATTCTTTGGGGAAAAAAAAGCATTTCAAAAGTCATGAAAGAACATTCAATGCAGAGATTGGTGATCAAACTAAGGATGGTTTCATCACTCTGGCAGTGTTAGAAAAGCCTGAAAAGCCTGGAACAGGTAGGTGGCTCTTCCTTCTAGGTCTCTTGGTTTGTCTATAGACTCCACTTCCTCAGAGATCGGAATGAAAGGTTGAAACAATGATCTTGTTAGGGTGCTTCAGTTATCTCCTCCCTGCTAAGTTGTATCAGGACCAGATGGATGATAAGTGTTATATGAACCAAAGGACCAAACTCCAGCTTCCTTGAAGGGGAAAGGAAAAGAACAGACATTCCAGGTTAAGATGTCTGCTACAAACTTGATGCATTCAAGAAAATCTTTCTTTGAAACTATTATAAATTTTAGGTATCTTAGTGCATGTAGACTGAACTAACAAAATACCTTAAAGTTTCTTATAAATAACAAAAACTAGTAGGCTAAGAAGTTCAGTATCAGGACATTGGTAGACCTGAAGCCTGATGAGTCATCTTTTTGGTCCAGAGCTGATAGTGCCTTTTCTTCATATGGAAGTAGCAAGGTCTGTTTTATAAATACCCTAATCCCATCAGGTGAGGATCTTTATGGTCCCATCTTCTAATCACATTGACAAATATAAGCTTTCGTATATGAATTTTGGAAAGATGTAAACATCCAGGGTTCCAGAAACCCTGGTGATGTGACACTTAGTGATTCTATTGTCTAGAACTGAGAATTATCTTGCTTTGGCAAACACAAGCTTTGGCATGTGACTCTCAAGTAGCAAGGTACATGAATTCACTCAGACCACTGTGATGGAGTGAGGACACTGGGAGATGACTGGCACATGATGAAGGCCACGCCTCTATCAGTGATACCTTAAACAAAGTTCCTATGAAAGTGTTTTTACTTGGGCTCCAGGCCTTTGGACTGAGGTACAAATTTCCTTCTCCATCTTCTCGTAGCTTCTGTAACCTGACACCTCATAAAGTGTCCTTTTTCTCTTTAAGTTAATCTGAGTCAGTTTCTGTTTTTAAGTGATGAGAACTTTGACTACTGTGGGTAGGAAGCTAGATCACGAATCATGGGGGAGAAAGGCTATATCAGGTATAACAGCAACAAGGCTAAGTTCTTAGAAAAAAGATTGGCAAAGATGAATTCCCTAACTTGGCTTCTGTGTTTATGGTTTCACAAGGATCACTGCAGAGTAGGAAGGCTGGCTAAAAATTCAAATGTTAACAAGTATCCACCAAGGTTATGTTCATCTATTATCCACTACAATTAGGAAGACCCAATATAGGGTTCCTGCTTGTACTCGCTCTAAAAGTACTTCTTTTTAAAAATGTGTTACTTTTGTGAATAGTATGTGGTATGGAAGTATGTCGTTGCATGTATATGTTCATGTGGAAGTCAGAGGACAGATACCTTCAAATTTTTCTCGGGTGCTATCCACTTTTTTTTTAATGACATGTCTTTTACTAATCTGGAATTGTTCTCATAGAATAGGTGGACTGGCCATTGAGCCCTGGGGAACTGAATATATCTGCATCAGGGGCAACTGGGATTACAAACACTTTCACAATACCCAGCTTTAAAAAAAAAACCAAAAAAACAAAAAACCCCATGAATTCTAGACATTGAATTCAAGTTCCTCATGTTTGTATAGTGACCACCTTTCCCACTAAACTATAATCTCATCCAAAGAGGAATCTGTTCAATTTTTTACTCAGTCTGTCATAACTGATAACTGACTTGAGCCAGATCTACTAACTAGATGTGAATGGAATGACAGTAAACACAATAAATGCAGCACCCACCTTCCTGAAAATTAGAGATGAGTAAGACAGATATTAAATAAATAATTATATACACTGTTGCTCTTCATCTTGTTTTTTATGGATTCAGCTACTTATTAAAAACATTTGTCCCTCTAGAAAGTTCCAGAAACCTGGGAGGTGAAAGAAACTCAGGACTAAAAGGGAAGGACCTTAAATGAAATGCCCAAGACTGGGGAGAGGGACTTGTAGAGTCCACCTCCAGTAGAAAAACAGGATATCAGGTGAAGGGATGGGGTTGCTCTCCCATAGTCAAAAACTCTGATCCAGAATTGTTCCTGTCTAAAAGAATTGCAGACACAAAAAATGGAGAAGAGACTAAGACAAAGGTGATCCAGTAACCAGCCCAACTTGAGATCCATCTCAAGGAGAGGCTCTAAGGCCAGACACTATTATTGGTGCTATGGTGTTCTTACAGACAAGAGCCTGGCATGGCTGCCCTCCAAGAGGCCTAACAAGCAGCTGACAGACAAAAACAGATACTTACACCCAACCAATGGACTGAAGTTGGGGACCCCTGTGGTTGAATTAGGAAAAGGCTGGAAGAAGCTAAGAAGGATGGCAACCCCATAGGAAGAGCAGTAGTCTCAAATAACCCAGAGCTCTGAGATCTCTCAGACACTGAGACACCAACCAAGCAGCATACACTATTGGTATGAGTTCCCCTACACATATAGAGCAGAGGACTACCTGGACTGGCCTCAGTGGGGAAGACATGCCTAACTCTTGAGATATTGAGGCCCCAGGGAGTGGAGAGACCTGGAAATGGTGGAGTTGGGTGGGCATATCCTCTTGGAGACAGGAAGGAGGAGGAATAGGTGAGGAACTGTGGGGGGGTGGACTGGGAGGGGGTTAATGATTGGACGGTAAAAATCTAAAAGTAATGAAGAAGAGGGAGGAGGAAGAGAAGAAGAAAGAAAGAAGGAAAAAAGGAAGAAAGAAAGGAAGAAATGAAGAAAAAGAAGGAGGAGGAGGAGGAGGAGGAGGAGGAGAAGG
>JADRCD010136643.1:0-11453 GCA_019843815.1 Montemys delectorum | reverse complement strand
CTCTCAGGCTTCATGGCAAGTACCTTTATCTGCTGAACTATCTCACTGGCCCCAAGAATCATCAATTTTTGATCAATATCAAAATAGAATGAAAACATTATGCAATCTGAAAATGAAGAGGGTGGGCATTTTAATGTATCTCAAAACAAAACAAAACAAAAACAGAAAACAATTAGTAGCAACAACAAAAAGCTACTGATGGCCGGGCAGTGGTGTTGCACGCCTTTAATCCCAGCACTTGGGAGGCAGAGGCAGGTGGATTTCTGAGTTCGAAGCCAGCCTGGTCTACAGAGTGAGTTCCAGGACAGCCAGGGCTACACAGAGAAACCCTGTCTCAAAAAAACAAAAGAAAAAAAAAAAAGCTACTGGCTGGAATGTCTTTCTTAAATGGGCAGATAGCATCTTTGGCTCCAGGGCCGTGACTGCTCAGCTCTGCCTCTGTATCTTAAAAGCAGGTAGGCAATCTATACATCCTGCTGGGCCTGCAGACTCCCATTAGATTCTTTAGGACAGTTCTCTCTTAGTTCTAGTTTCTAAAATGATGGATATAGGAATTATGCAAATTGTTGTGAGTTTACAGATACATACAAATTTTATATGAACTTTAAAACACCCATGTGCTTTAAACATGCAATCTGTTAGGTAATACTTAAATAAAACTTATGGGAAATATGCCGTAATAGGTACTTATAAATTTAAGGTTTTCTCCCCTAAAATAGAGATTTTAAACATCAGACAGTACTGGTATGCTAATTAGTTTGGGGTTTTTCGGGGGGGGGTGTGTGTGTGACTAATTGTTTAAGTGTCATTCATTTTTAAATTAAAGATAAAATAAAAGCTCACAAAGCCCCTAAAACACTTTTAGCCTGAGAGTTTAAACTATTTCAAGAAGTCAAATTTCAGGTGAATTGTGAACCCATGTTTAAGTACATATACATTTCTTTTTTAAAGTTGTGTGTGGTGGTACACACAATCCCAACACTTTGGGGGCTCTCCATGAGTTCTATGCCAGTACAGTAAAACCACATCTCAAATAAACCACACACAAGAAAACCTTTTCTTAGGGGCTGGCGAGATGGCTCAGCGGGTAAGAGCACTGACTACTCTTCCAAAGGTCCTGAATTCTGATCCCAGCAACCACATGGTGGCTCACAACCACCTGCAATGAGATCTAACGCCCTCTTCTGGTACGTCTGAAGACAGCTACAGTGAATTACACCAGAGCCAGCAGGACCAGAGAGAGCAGGGCCATCCTGAGTTCAATTCCCAGCAGCCACATGATGGTTCATGGCCATCTGTACAGCTACAGTGTACTCATACAAATAAAATAAATAAATCTTTAAAAAAAAAGAAAACCTTTTCTTAATTTCAACTTTGCTTTTAAAAAATGTCAGTTTCTATTGATTATAACTATAGATACTTTTATGCTGAATAAAAATGAATTAACCTGGCCACAAGCTTATTCTCTGATAAAATTCATCTTCACTAGCACATTTGAATCCTTCCCATATGTGCAGACAAATCTCAAGAAATGGATTACCAAGATCCTAGCCCAAGTCTGCAAAGCCAGGTCCCAAAGGCAGTCAACAGAAAGGCACTGTGGCCTATTACTTAGTCAGTGTGCGGTGCTCTTCACCACTCAGATTAGCTAGGGAATGTAACTGCTCAGCTCTACAACTGACTGCAGTCTGGCTGAAAAAGATGTTTAACCATGAACATATAATCACTAGCTGTTTCAAACAATGTTCTAAAAAACTTTTCCATTCTACCACAACTCCAAAGCCCAATACTATAAAGAATTTATATTTACCTTAACCTCGGGTTCTTTTTCACATTCTTCAACATATAAGTCATAAAGTTTTTGAAATATAGACTTTCTAGAAAAAACACAATATTCAACATGAAAATTGTTTCCTTTTTGTTAATTTAAATATTTTAATTCTGTAACCAAACCTTGTAAGAGAAGATTGTAATTAATATAGTACATTACCCTGTATACATTACAAGACAGTGACTTCTATGTTTCTACATCAACATGTCTGTTAATTTCTGTACAATGCCAATTCAACATGGTGTGACACAGCCCGGCTCAATTTAAGAACTCATAATGCCGTCTGAGCATCTCTGGACTATTTAAAATGCTTTCCATCTGCACTGTTCTGCACTTCTTTAGTTTCTGAACTATTAGGCTATAGTGCAGGATCACATACATCTACAGAAAGACATGTAAGATGAGCTTATATACTACTTTTTACTGTGCAGCGTTCTAACTGTAATCTGTCACGTAAGCTAGACATGAAAAGGTCCATTTGTGACAGTCTGTCAAGATTCATAAGCTCCATATTGTGGAGTATCTTACATTTCTGTATCAGGAATGCTCAACCTGTCCATATAAAGAACTGACAACATCTGAAATGTCTACAGTAAGTGGTAGTTATCTTATTTCATTGACTTAGACGTTACCAATTAAGCAGCCATACCTTCCACCAGACAGGTATTTCCTTTTAGGAGGTCTCTGCTGAGCACTTTCAACGATATACTGAAACAGAGAAGTTGGTCAAGGAGCTTGTATTCCGCTTTTCTATGGGTAAGTGTAGGCGTGCTGCACGTCTACAGCAGGACAGAGAAGCCCATTTAGTCACCTAGGCTCGGACAAGCCTAAACTGGCGCCTTGTACACAGGCCACAAACAAATGAAACTGAGATCTCACAAAGTCTCAGCGCAGGGTTTTAGTACCATAAAATGCAATTCCACAGGATGAATATATTCTAAAAGTTTTATAGCTAATTTTATTTTAAAATTGCACATCCGAGTACAATGAGCCATATTTTAAGGTATTTTAGAGAAACTCATTAAGATGGAAAAACAACTTTAGAAATTCTATGGTCTTGTTTAAAATACTGTTCTCTTGAAGGTTATCAAAACGTCCTACTATGGAATTTCTGTCAGTTACAAACATCACTATTTCAACATTTAATCAGTCGGGTCTCACCTCTGCACGATCCAAAGCTTGTTCTAGAGCTTGTTGCTGTAAAAAGCAAATAGCACATTTGGCAATATTAATTATTTTCAGAAAAAAATAATACTTGACACTCGTCATTAAATGCTTCCTTCATTTTCTGAAAGAAGGGCAAAGCGTTTTTCCTCTCCTCTATCCTCCAATGCATATTTTTAAATGACTGGGTGCTTGGTCATAAGTTCATAAGAAATGCTAAAATGGCATCTGCAATCAGGATCTTGTATCATATATTCACTACTCCCTTCAAATACTTAGGTATATCATTTAATATGTACACATAAAAGGTAAGAATCCCACAGAGACATTTCCTATTATTTCTAACAAAGTAGAAATAACTAGGCAAGCCTTCCAGAGCAGGAAGATGATGTACATCTTCTACATCCTGTCTCTAACCCCTACCCCCACAGCCTCTGAACTTTAGTAATAGCTTGCCCTTTGGGCTTCACTGAAGGTATTTCTGTACAAAAGTATGAGGGGGAGGGTGGGATGGGGGAGTAGAGACAGGGTTTGGAGATTCTGTAGCCTATGCTGGCTGGAGCTCTCTTTCTAGCCTAAGCTGGCCTTCAACTCACAGGGATCCTTTGACCTGAGAGTCCCAAGTACTGGAATTACATCTGTGTCAAACTAAACCTGCCTACATTTATTAATTTTAAAGCATGCCAAGTGAAACAGTTTGGGAAAATATTTCAGTCCAAGTGCCTGCCACACAATCATGAATAACTGAGTTCAATCTCTAGAAACCATAGAAGAAAGCTAGACAGGAGGGCAGAAGCAGGGATCCCAGTGAGGGGGAAGTACATCTCAGGGGCCAGCATGGCCTACTCAGCAAGTTCCAGATCTAATGGATTGTCTCAAAATAAAAGGTGGACAGGGCTGGAGGAGGAACACTGACATTATCATTTCTCTACCAAACATATAGGTCCACATGTACAGAACAAGCATACACAAAAAAGATGTAAGAGGAAACTTAAAATATGAGAACCTCCCTCCAAATAATCTGCATTTATATCAACCTCCTTGCCAAAAACTCAGAAAAATGGCAAAGCAGAATTAACTTTTAATCCATGAAAGATTTGTGTAATTTAGGTGTCCTACACCACTGAATTGACAGCATATGAGTCAGATAATTTCTAGAGAAAATTTTGACATGACTACTAAGTTATCAGAGTCTTTCTATCCACTACTATTTTTATGAAGCTAAAGGAAGAGAATAGTATAGTATATACATTTTAACATGCTATGTTCATAGCTTACCATTGTGGCATAAGATAAGGACCCAAAACAAGATAAAACTTAGATGTGCTGGAGAAGTGTGGTGGGAACCATGTCTCCTTATATGCTGCAGGAAAAAACAAGTAGGAACTGTTAGCGTAAGACTGCAAAAAGGAAGATTGTCATTATAAGGAAAAGTGCTCAAGGCACATCCATTTCTAACATCTTTAAAGCAAACATCTACAACAGAATGTATTAAACCCGCCTACACACAGATGAAAAGCAGCTCTCACAGAGCAGGGTAACACATTCTGAGAGTTCAAATCATTACCTCGCACGGCCCCAAGTAACACAGTACTGAGAAAACACTGCCTTTTAAACTTGTTTTCTCGCATCCCTACAGGACTGTCTTTCCTGCAGATTCTACAACCTGCCCACTGGCTTTGACAGCTATGTAGGGTCACTTTAAAATTCAATTTTTAATTACACTGATATCGAAACCTGAAAACCTCTATTCCCTCAAGTGCCCCAGGCTACACTTCCCAGATTGCTCTAATCCTTTTACTTAAGGAGAAACACCTTTGAAAACCCTTCCCAGTAATGCAGGGGTTCTCATCCTGCCTTAAAAACCAAGTAACCTACCCAGCTTTAAGATGGATGCCCATGTTCCACTCTCTGGATTCTGGTCAAGTCTAGACTAGGGTAGGGGTGCAGAAATCAGGAAACACCACAGTGGAAGTCCACTGTTCTAATCTTTCCGCCTACCAAGTTGACACACTCTGCTCTGAAGACACTAAATTGTTTTACTACAATTCTTCACCTATCAATTTGCACTTATTGCCACAGAAACTACACAACTCTGTTAAAGTACAAATTCTAGTGACAGAAAACCAAATTTCCTATTCAAAACTTTTTCAGAGGGAAGGACCCCCAAAGCTTAAGCCAGTACAGGCTAAAGAAATATTATCTGGTAGTATTAGTTTTTAAAAGCCAAAATGTATCTTTTTAAGAATAACTGGGGCTGGTGAGATGGCTTAGCGGGTAAGAGCACTGACTGCTCTTCCCAAGGTCCTGAGTTTGGATCCCAGCAACCACGTGGTGGCTCCCAACCACCTGTAATAAGATCTGACGCCCTCTTCTGGTGTGTCTGAAAACAGCTACAGTGAATTACCAAGAGCAAGTGGGGCTGGAGCGAGCAGGCCAGCAGAGGTCCAGAGTTCAATTCGTAGCAGCCACACACGATGGCTCATGACCATCTGTATAGCTACAGTGTACTCATACACACAAAATAAATTTAAAAAAATATTAAAAAAAAAAGAATAACATTATTCCTGTCTTTAAATTACTAGAGGAAGTATAAGCCGAATTTAAGTGGATTTTTTTTTTTTTTTTTTTTTTTTTTTTTTTGCCACTAAACCTAAATAACAAGTCTCAAAAATCCAATGTGGTAACTCAAATTGCAGTTACTTTTTACTAAATTAGAAGGGAGGGGTATTTTAAAACTACTTTATTACACATAAGAACAAACTCCGTGTTATCTCTTCTACTCTGCTTGTATATATAATTTATGAGAACCAAGAACCCATGTGAAAACTATTAACATCATTGACATCTCAATTTTACGGAGAACTCAATGCAAACGGCTCGCCCAGTATCACAGTCCTATTTAGACATTCTGTCCCTTCTCAACTGGTAACCTGAGGTTCTGTTATTCCAATCTTTAGCCTACTCAAACCTGCACCCATGGTTCCTTTTTTCCCCCTTAAGCAAAGCATTACGAACTGACTTGATGAGAGCACTCACGTATTATTTTTCTTAATTTTGGTGTTAAGTTTACATCAATGATAGTACCCTGTACTCAATCTAATTCTGTGCACATCGCTTTTGCACTTGACGTCCTAACTAGGGTCTCTAGTGGCGATAAAAGATGGCTCCCAGGGTAGACATCAGCTAAACTGATTTCCCTGGTGAACTTGGGTCTCAACTGCAGATTTAAAAAAACAAAAACACAAAACAAACAAACAAACAAACAAACAAAAAAACAGGCTTTACCCTCAGAACGCCAACTCCACAGAGAAGCAACCGGCCTTTATTCAATAGCCACACAGGACTCCGCCCTGAAGAAGCATTCTGCCAACCCCGCAGCGATTTTCCAGAAATACCTGTAGCGGAGCCCAAAGGACAAGCTGTTATTAAAAGTGCAGGCGAACGGGGCCGCGAAGTGCTGAGGGGCGTTCACGCCGAAGGGCCGTCGCTGTGCCCGCCCAACCCCGGGATCTCCCGAGACGCAGCTCGATCTCCTCCCGTCCCCTCTGAGCCGGGCGGCTCCCCAACTCTGGACCTAGCCGGCCCGCTCAGCCACCTAAGTCACCCACCACCTCTAGCCTCAACGCTCACCTAAGGCCTACTGTTAACGCCCACCCACACCTCCAACCGCCACTTCCTGCGGCAGCGCTTCCGATTGGCGCGTTGCTAGTGGAAGGGGCGGGTCTTGAGGCCGTGCAAGGCCCGACCCAACGCTCACTTACACCTCTAATAGCGAGTTCCGGCGGCCGCTCTTCTGATTGGTGGGCTGGGCGGGGCCGTGGGCGGGGCTGGAGACGGGGCGGTGGCTGGACGTTTTGGAAACGGCTACTAGCGCTGCGGGGAAACCCTAGCTTCTTAGGGCTTTAGACTAGCTTCAGGTATAGGCAGAACGCTGGAGCAAGTTGTCTGGCCGATTTGCGTGGCGCGGGAGAGCGTGAGCGTTAACTTTGGGGGAGGGGGGTGTCCTGGAAACGGTTGAACTTCCAAACTTTGTGAGACGTCTTTACCAAAGTTAACGAGTTCAGAGATCAGAGCTTAGAGCTTGCTTGTGGTTTGTCAGGTGCCAGCGAATTCCTTAAGTCCCATTTACACCTATTTGTTTCGTGCATACATGTGTGTGGCGTATTTGGAGGACACAGGACAACTTGTGGGAGTCTGTTTTCTTCTTCACGATCCTGGGGTTCAGACTCAAGAGAGTCAGGGTTGGCGGCAAGGGTTTTACTTTATCAGGTAATCTGTCTCCCAACACCAGATCAGTTTTGTTTTAACCACCTCAGTGTTGAGTTCTAAAAATCTAGCCAAGGCACGATCGGAGCACAATGAAGTATTTGGTGGTAATTCCTCACCTTAAGGCACGTTGAATCATTGAGGATTTCTTTTTTTTTTTAATTGATGGGTAATTTTCTGCCTTCATGCTGTTATGTTAGAACTGCTAGAAACACTCGTGTACAAGTATTTGATTCTCTGCACTACTGGAGTCAAATGTTTGGCTCAGCAGAACTGGCAGGAGACTTATTCAAAGCCAGCCCTTGGCTAACATGGTGGCTTGGGCCTGTAATCCCAGCACTCAGAAGGACAGACACAAATCTAAGGTTTGTATGTCCCACGGTGACTTGCAGGCTGGACTTACAGAGCAAGACACTGCCTCAAACAAACCAACAAAAAGCCATTCCTGAAGACAAATCTGTCTCCAGTGGACTTTGTCACTGACTCTAGGTGAGCATTGGTCTTGGGTCAGAAATCAAACAGCCTAGATCTGAGGCAGAAGTCAACAGAGGACAACAGACAACCTCCTGGACAGACTTTCACAATGATTAACCACAACAAGTATGCAGATTTCATTCTGTAAGGATTTGATAGTCATGTTTTTTTTGTTTTTTTTTTTCTGGCCCTTACGCTACTTCGCTCATGGTTCACAGTGTACCTGAACTAGAGTTGCTATAAAGATAGAGCAAGGCTCCAGCATAGTTCATGGTTGTTATTATTATTACTATTATTATTATTATTACTCTGGCTGACCTGAAACTAGTTATAAAGGCCAGGCTTGCTTTGAACCAACAGAAATTGATCTGCCTGTGCCTCGTGGGTGCTGAGATTAGTGTAGACTACCGCAGCCAACCCCACATTGAATTTTTAAACACCAATATCTAACAGTATCCGTTAGAAAGCTGTTCCAGCAGAGGCCCACGCTCTCTGGCCCTGAGGGTGCTAGTGATGTCACTGTCAGGGATCTTCATGTCCTGAGTGCCCCCACATTAGTGTGTCTTAGTTTTGAAGTTGAAGGCTTTGACTTCTCAGCTCTCACTTGGGTACATGCTATTTTGAGTTTCATTTCCCCCCTGCTCCCTAAGTCTTGCCTCTCTGTTGCCCGTCCTTATTCCCGAATTCAAGCCATTCTCAGTGTGAAGTAAAGGCTGGGAGAGGGTAGTCACAGTCTTACCAGCATGTGTCAGAGCCTAGGCTGGATTGAAGACTTTCTTGAAGCCTTGATGATGGGTTGTTGGCATTTTTTCCCCCTCTGCTAGGCAAGGCCATGCCAGTCAAGGCCTAAGACTGTCACCAGGTCCCGAGACAGTCTAGAAACTGTCACGTGGCTGCCACTCCATATGTGTGTGGTCACATGTCCCAGGCACTAAGATGTAAAGTGCTCGGTTTGCCCTCCTAGAATGTGCCTTGCTAAGGGTGAGCTTGAGATATTCTGAGCTCCCTGTAATTATTCTGTCTGATGATCTTTACTTACTTGTTTTCTGCTGCCCCACTTAAAGAGCTCTGCAGTTAATAAATGTAACGGCACTCTTTCCTTTGTTATCTCTTTATTTCTCTTTCATCCCTTGTCTTCCTCTTGCTTGATAAAGCTGGTCCAGGCCATGTGTGGACATCAGGTGAACTGGCCATGAAGGTGATACTAGTAAGGACGGATGGTCAAGACCCTCTTTCCTGCCTGTTTCCCCTTTGTGAAATGCCCTTCGCATTCCTAGTACCCAGATAATCTTGTATCCTCCCCATTAAATACCTCTGCTGAGCCCCTGGTATTCACAGAATCAACTCTTCATCTTTGATATTTGTACTGGCTGGTTTTGTCTGTCAACTTGACACAAGCTGGAGTCATCACAGAGAAAGGAGCTTCAGTTGGGGAAGTGCCTCCATGAGATCCAGCTGTGGGGCATTTTCTCAGTTGGTGATCAAAGAGGGAGGGCCCATTGTGGGTGGTGCCATCCTTGGGCTGGTAGTCTTGGGTTCTATAAGAGAGCAGGCTGAGCAAGCCAGTAAGTAACATCCCTCCATGGCCTCTGCATCAGCTCCTGCTTCCTGACCTGCTTGAGTTCCAGTCCTGACTTCCTTTGTTGATAAACAGCAATGTGGAAGTAAGCTGAATAAATCCCTTCCTCCTCAACTTGCTTCTTGGTCATGATGTTTTGCGAAGGAATAGAAATCCTGACTAAGACAATATTGTTATGGCATATCCACCAGAGAAAACTCAAGGCAACAGGTTTAAGCAAACAGGAAGTTTTTATTAGGAAGACAAACCATTATCCTGGGTGTTTGGGATCCCAGTGTAGTCCCAACCTTTCTCAGGGTCTGCTTTAACGCACAAAAATCATGTCCTGGATTGACAAATTTGTTAACATGAACAGTTAGCCAGAAGCAGAAGCCAAAAACCAAGGTAAGTACATTTAAAAACTTTCCCAGAACTGTGGACTTCGATTGATTGGATTTTTGTTCCTGTTTTAAGCCAGGTGAGGCTGTCTGTGTGCTGAGATTCACATCATGAAGTCAGTTATGCTAAGGTGTGGGTTTCTACTAAGGTCTGGGGACTTGTTACAAGATGTCTTATGGCCCTGTATGGTCTGGTCCATCTGTGACCAGCTTTCATACACTGGCCTTTTACTTGCTGGCCCTTATTTTGTCAACATTTTCACTGTTACTTTCTAGGCAGGATCTCCCAGGCTGCCTTTCAACTTGCTGTGGAGCTGAAGATGCCTTTGAACTCTTGATCCTCTTGCCTCCAACTCCTAAGTTGCTGTCATTTTAGCTATTTGCCATCACACCTGGCGTCAAAGTGGGGTTTTTTTTTTTTTAAATCAAGTTCCATTGGTCTCATAGTTATTTTATTGAGTGCTTCTCATCAGGAAAATTACAATGTCATTTTTCTCATTGTGACATTAAAATTATTTAGTAGAATGGTTATTCTGTGTTGCCACTAGAGGTCAGGACTTCACTTAAAAATAAGTATTGCACTGGTTTTCATAACGTAGATTTAACTTTTGGCTTGTGAAAGGTTGACACAAATATTGTTTTTTGATAGTTCCATGTATTTGTCAGGGTTCTCTAGAGTAACAGAATTTATAGAATGAACCCCCCCCCATCCTCTTGAGAGAGAGAGAGAGAGAGAGAGAGAGAGAGAGAGAGAGAGAGAAATAGAAATCAATGGATAGAAATAGGTGCATAGATAGATAGAAATAGATGGATGGATGGATAGATAGATATTTATTAGAATGATATTCAGGCTGTGGTACAGCTAATCCAACAATGGCTGCTATGAATGGAAAATCCAAGAATTCAGTAGTTGCCAAGTCCATGAGGCTAGATGTCTTAGCTGGCTTGCCTTTTTCAGCTCAAAAGATCTGAATTAAAAGTTGTCAAGTTGACAACCAAGAATAGCCAGCCTATTCTGAGGATTACACCTGGGGTCTCACACATGCCAAGCAAGTCCTCTACCATACATTGTATTCCAACCATGCTTAAACTGTTCTGAGATGGGATCTTACCCAGTTAACCAGGCTGCCTTTGACTTTATTTTGTAATGTAGGAAGGCTGTCAAGTTTTGCTCTTCCTGTTTCAGCCTACCAGTAACTGGGACTGCAGACATGTATCGCACTGGCCTTGAACTTCTGATCATCTTTGCCAAACCTCCAGAATATTTGGGGCTGCAGATGTGTGTGCTGCCTTACTTGGCTCCCTACAGATGTGTGTCCTGTCTTAGCTGGCTCCAGAGGCACTTTTAATAAGATATGGGTTTTGGTTAGGGCATAGTGGTACACACTTATAATCCCAGCATTTAGGAGTTGGAGGTAGGAGGATTCAAGGAAGTCTTGGCTACACAGCAAGTTCCAGGCCAGTCTGTACAACACGAGAGACCCTATCTCAAAACTCAAAAAAAAAAAAAAAAAAAGTCTTATATGATGGTTTTGTTTGTTGTTGAACCTATGACTTACTTCACATAAGCAGATCTATCACTGAGCTGTATCCATGGCCTTTTTAAAAGTAACTTTTGTGACAGGGTCTTTTTGTAGTTAGGCTAGCCCAGACTTGATGAGCCTGCAGTTTCTGCCTCCTAAGTGCTGGAATTAACCAGGCACATCCACTCATCTACCACCTTTGGCATAATTAATCGTTGACAAATGATCTAACATCA
>JADRCD010136622.1:0-18861 GCA_019843815.1 Montemys delectorum | reverse complement strand
ATACTATGGTTTTCAGAACAGCTTATGTATTTCAAAAGTATTTATATACCCAAGGGAGACATAGACAATTAACTTGGGAGGTGGCTTGTAGGAAAGAGAACAACAAAGAGTGAGACTGAATGCTTTGCTTGACCTTTGTAGCTCTTGTATCAAGTTTGAAGAAGAGGACTTTATAAGTTACTCTTTCTCTGAGGTGAATGCTTTTCCAAATTATCACAGCCAATGAACCAGATTCTTACCCACACCTAATGTCTGTGCCACCCTCCAAGCAGAACCATTGTTCACTGAAACAGTTGGTGAATGACTTTATGGATAAACCATCTTAATACACACATCATTTATTAAATGAATGTAACCTGTTCTCTGTGGCCTGAGAATAAAGTCACTCACTCAAGTCAAATAGTTTTGACCATAGCAGGAAGTCTATATCCAAAAATCGTGCCTACGATTCATTCCTTGGCGCAGCAGAACTGTCAACTCTCAGCTTAGCTACGATGGAGGTAAAATCCTTTGGTGATGTGAGGATCATTGAAGTACAGCCTTATTACAATGAAATCCAATGTCTAAAAATTGTTCTTATTTTGGGCTTGTACCACAGTAAGAGCCAAGATTTTAAACTCTACTAAGTACAAAACAAACAAACAAAAAGACTTTATATATTTATGTTCATTTAAGAAAATACTAGTAGTGATGTATTATTTTGAAATATACAGTTAATATGTTTGGAGTTATTTAAAATGTATATTGAGAAAAATGTATGTATTTTCAGTATTGCTGTAGACAAGCATCTACATAACACTGTTAAATTGATTATTGTTTTATATCAAACAACCTTTATAATACTCATTTTTATTGTTATAATATTTTATAAATTTTAAGGAATATGACAAAAAAAGATATTGTAGGTACTGAAGGGGAGGTCTCTGTGAGGAGTTGGGGTACAAAAGGGAAACAAGAATGTGATTTAATTCTATTTACTTAAAATATGTTCTTAAGTGTTAACAAATTCAGATAAATTGAAATCATGTAACCTTTCTCATCATAATGCAATAAAAGTTTTTTTTAAAAACCTGTATATCTGATGTTCCTATGTATACAGTCTTTGTCTTTCAAAGGACCAACAAGAAAAGACAACTTAATACAAGTGAGGAGGGAAGGCACACACCTGAAATACCAGCATTTGAGAGGCTAAGGTAGAAAAGGCAAGTTCTGAGCCAGGCTGCCTAATGAGTTCCAGGCCCGGCTAGGTTACATAAACTATCACAAGAAGACAAACCATCCAACCAATCAAAATGGACTATTCATATACAATTATTTTTGTTGTGCAAAGAAATAAAGTAAGATACATGCTACAAAGCAGTGAGCTTTTAAAGCAACAAGCTAGATGAAGAAAGCCAGAAAACAAAGGCCACATATCACAAGTTTATATGAAATCTCCAGAACAAGTATGGCAATGGGGACAGAAAGCAGACAAGTAGGACCATAAAACTGAGGAAGTAGAGTGACCACTAGTTTTAAAGGTCTTGAGGGAATGTAGGTTTCTGCAACTGTGGTGGTTGCAAAATCCCTGAAAATCTCAAAACCTGTTTATGTCCCTACACACATAAAATACATAATTTAGTATATGTACTATATCTCAATAAAATTGATTTTTAAACCAATATATACTTAGTAACTAATTTGAAATAAAGGTGAAGGAGAGACAAAACTAGTAAAGGAGAGACACTGCCTTTGTAAAGGATAAAGCCACTAAGGGGAGAGCAGAAGCCTCCAAGGTGCTGGTAATTTATTTTTGTACCTGGGTGACAATTAGGATAATTCATCAAGCTGTACACTAATGACCTGTGCATTTTTTGCACATATGCAATATTCTATAAAAGCTTTAATGTTACCTTCAAAAAAGAAACACACACACACACACACACGCGTCTCATTTCAGCTATACTCTCTTGGGCTCTAGCTATATGTACTTCCTACAGATTCTACTCACCCAGATACTTAATTAGGAGCAGATCAGAAACTGTCAAATACTGGTGTGAAGCAGCAAGTGATAGGCTCCCAGAACAGGACACAGAAAGAATATGAACCATGAAGGGCACTGGTACAGAGCAATGGGAGCAAGCACCGCATGACAGTGATCTAGAACCTTTCACCTGTATGGCCCCAAAGAACACTGCATGTCAAAGATGAGGGAGAGGTCTCAGCAACTAATGTTCGTACCAGAGAACTGTACTCAAAACAGCACAAAGTGTCTAGGAAAACATACACAGCATGTGACCCAGCCGTCCATTTAAAGAAAAAGTTTAAAATCTTCAGGACAGTTGGTGTTTAAATAATTATCTGAAGGAGTCTTTTTTTTTTAAGATCATATATTGACAATTCAATGGCACAGAATACATCACACTGAAAATTACCCACAGTAAGTCATTCAATACTCACAATCTATGAGTCTAATTACATATATATGATATAGTAAGGGAAGAAAAGCTAAGAAAACTGGGGCTCAATGGCCTGCCAAGATCTCAGCTGCCCCAGCATTCTGATGAGTCAAATGCATAGGTTCACAACATTTCCCAAAGGAAAGGAGTAGCCTTCAACTGTGGCTTTCCTTCCCTCACCCCAGCATGGTCTCTGATAATGACCACATAAGCAAGGAGTATCCAGGAAGAAGTCACAGCTACAACACCCAACTCTTCTAACTTCACAACTGTGAAAGGGCAGCTGAGTCCTCTCACATGGAGATAAAGAGCAGCCAATGCTCAGTTTTCTACCAACCAGAAAATGAAGCCTCTTTCCATTTTTTCCTGCACTATTAAAATTCCCAAATTATCTACTCACAGGTATTTCCCATGATTAGTAGTTGACTTCAAAGGAATTTGTCTTTTAATTACTGAGGCTTACTATAACTTCCAGTAAATAAAGATTAACACAGGGAAATTTACCAAATTGTCACTAAACTTTTAAAAGGGGACTCTTACTTTAGGGCAGATTGAAAAGTAGTCCAACTTAATGTGTCTTTATAACTATTAAGAACAAATATACACAGGAAATATGGTCTTGTCATTACCATTCTCCTGCTAGAGTGATGGCCCTCAAGGAGGATCTTCCTGTCCCGGTGATACTCAGAGCAAAGAGCAGGACTAGTTACCATGTGGCAGCAGAGTCATGGAATTAAGTCTGTACAGAAAATGCTCTTTGCATTATCTATAAAGTAAATAATATTGTGCACATCTGCCTTACAATATTGTAAGGAATATAAAATAATCCCCTGTGCAGCATAGACTGCAGGAACTTGTGTGCTTCCTCACATAAGAAAACAAGGACAAACACACACCCATGCAACTACTACTTACCCAAGCCAGAGAAAGATCAATGCAAACCACACACATACATCTACTTGTATTTGAACAGTGGACGAATAAATCATAAAATTTAGAGAGAAAGAACAGGATGTAAGGATTAGATAAAAAGCTCAACTTTTAAACAGATCTACTTTGCAAGTTGACTTCAAGTCATAAATTGTACTTTTCACATAATAATGCAAAAGTAAACTTTAGGCAGCAAGCCCTCAAAATCAAGTGCAAAACAAAACAAGATTTTACTTTGTAGCCAGATGACAACAAAACCACACAGGGAATTATTCGAAGTGACTTTCAATTTATGTTGTAGACATCAAAAAGTGATTGAAATGCCCCTTGTTAGCACAGCATTGGATTGTTACTGTAATAAGTACACAGTGTGATGAAGCAACAAGAATTTACATGCTGTAAAGAGGATCTCCATGGAAGGAGAAAGGAGGCACAGAGGTTAAGTCCAACAAGGAAAAAAGCCCCTAAAACCCTCAACTAGAATCTGAATTCATGATCTAGCTTTAAAACCATACATTCCTAGAGTGTGGTATCTCAGTACCATTTGAACTGAAGAGCCAGGACTCCTTAAACAAAGTGAATGAATCCAGACCTGGTACAAGGAATAAAGTAAGCCAGGAAAATCCTAACTTCCTTACACTCTGGTTTGATATCACCAACTACAAGTATTGTGTCAAAAGGACTTATCCTACTGGCCAAAAATAACCAAAAATGTATGTATCTACAAGGCTACCAGTAGGCAAATGTAATGGCACATGTCCCAGTACCTGGAAAGACAAATCAGAGAGACCCCTTTGAGCCAATGAATAAGGGGAAACTCAAGAATGGCAGGGCATGGGATGGGTAGTTATGGCATTATGATTGAGAGAAAATAATATTAAGCCTCTGAGTTCATAAAGCTACGAAAACCATTATTAGGAAATCAATTTGGGAGATAAAGAGAAGGCATTAACACAAAGGATAAACAGGTGGAGAAAGAAATTAGGGAAACAACACCCTTCACAATAGTTACAAATAATATAAAATACCTTGGTATAACTAACTAAGCAAGTAAAAGATCTGTTTGACAAGAACTTCAAGTCTCTGAAGAAGGAAACTGAAGAAGATTTCAGAAGATGGAAAGATTTCCCATGCTCATGGATTGGCAGGATTAATATAGTAAAAATGGCCATCTTACCAAAGGCAATCTACAGATTCAATGCAATCCCCATCAAAATTCCAACTCAATTCTTCACAGAGTTAGAAAGAGCAATTTGCAAATTCATCTGGAACAACAAAAAAACCCAGGATAGCCAAAACTATTCTCAACAATAAATGAATCTCTGGTGGAATCACAATCCCAGACCTTAAGCTTTACTACAGAGCAATTGTGATAAAAACTGCATGGTATTGTTACAGTGACAGGCCTGTAGATCAATGGAACAGAATTAAAGACCCAGAAATGAACCCACACACCTATGGTCACTTGATCTTTGACAAAGGAGCTAAAACCATACAGTGGAAAAAAGACAGCATTTTCAACAGATGGTGCTAGCTCAACTGGCAGTTAGCATGTAGAAAAATGCAAATTGATCCATTCCTATCTCCTTGTACAAAGCTCAAGTCCAAGTGGATCAGGGACCTCCACATCAAACCAGATACATTGAAAATAATAGAAAAGAAAATGGGGAAGAACCTCGAGCAAATAGGCACAGGGGAAAATTTGCTGAAGAGGACGCTAATAGCTTATGCTCTAAGATCAAGAATTGACAAATGGGACCTCATAAAGTTGCAAAGCTTCTGTAAGGCAAAAGATACTGTCAATAGGACAAAACGGCAACCAACAAATTGGGAAAAGATCTTTACCAATCCTATATCTGATAGAGGGCTAATATCCAATGTATCCAAAGAACTCAATAAGTTAGACTCCAGAGAACCAAATAACCCTATTAAAAATGGAGTACAGAGCTAAATTCTCAACTAATAATACCGAATGGCTGAGAAGCACCTAAAGAAATGTTCAGCCGTGCGGGGGTGGTGCTCGCCTTTAATTCCAGCACTTGGGAGGCAGAGGCAGGTGGATTTCTGAGTTCGAGGCCAGCCTGGTCTACAGAGTGAGTTCCAGGACAGTCCAGGCTACACAGAGAAACCCTGTCTCAAAAAAACCAAAAGAAATATTCAACATCCTTAGTCATCAGGGAAATGCAAATCAAAACAACTCTGAGATTCCACCTCACACCAGTCAGATTGGCTAGGATAAAAAACTCAGGTGACAGCAGATGCTGGAGAGGTTGTAGAGAAAGAGGAACACTATTTCATTGCTGGTGGCATTGCAAGCTGGTACAACCACTCTGGAAATCAGCTTGGCAGCTCCTCTGGAAATTGGACATAGTTCTACCAGAGGACCCAGCCATACCACTCCTGGGCATATACCCAGAAGATGCTCCAACATGTAATAAGGACACATGCTCCACCATGTTCATAGCGGCCTTATTTATAATAGCCAGAAACTGGAAACAACCCAGATGTCCCTCAACAGAGGAATGGATACAGAAAGTGTGGTACATCTACACAATGGAGTACTACTCAGCTATTAAAAACAATGAATTTATAAAATTCTTAGGGAAATGGATGGATCTGGAGAATATCATCCTGAGTGAAGTAACCCAATCACAAAAGAACATACATGGTATGCACTCTCTGATAAATGGTTATTAGCCCAGAAATTTGGAATACAGGAAGAACAACCCACAAACCACAAGAAACTCAATAAGAAGGAAGATCAAAATGTGGACATTTCATTCCTTCTTAAAAGGGGGAACAAAATACCTATGGAAGGAGTGGCAGAGATTAACTATGGAGCAGAAACTGAAGGAAGGACAAGCCAGCCTAAATATAGCTATCTCCTGAGAGGCTCCCTTGGCCTTGTGAAGGTTCTGTGCCCCAGTGTAGGGGAATGCCAGGGCCAATAAGTGGGAGAGGGTGGGTTGGCAAGCATGGGGAGGGGGGAGGCAACAGGAGTTTGTTCTTGTTTTTATTTGTTTGTTTGTTTGTTTGTTTCTTGGAGGGGAAACTGGGGAAGGAGAAATCATATGACATGTAAATAAACAAAATATCTAATAAAAATAATAATAATAAAAAAAGAGAAGGTATTAAGCATGTAGTCTTTATTTTACAAAATATACATTAGGATAACCAAAGAGGACAAGTGTCTCTGTAGAAGTATTCACAACTGAAACATAAAATATGAATGCCAGATTTAGTGTCACCATTCTTCAGCCGTTAATGAATGGAACAGGGAATAATTACCAACAACTGCCAATATTACAAAAGACACAGCCAAAGAGGACAGATAACCTGAGGGAGGCTAAGAGCACCACTGACACAAGGGATCACCACAAAGGGAAATTTTAATCTTCTTAAACTGTAGCCCTAACAACATTTTACAAGAAATATGGACAGAGAAACATTTCAACTGAAGCTCCATGAATACATAAAAAAAGACTATAGAAACCTCCACAATAAAACTCTTCAAACCATGACCATGAGATGCAGAAACCAGCAGTGAGCATTTTTAAAACATGTACCAATGAACAACAACTGCTAAATTTAATACTGTTTTAATGGAACTGTTCCTTTAAAATGAAAGTGTTTAAAAATTTTATAATTGGGTGGTGGCACACGCCTTTAATCTCAGCACTTGGGAGGCAGAGGCAGCATTACAAACTTGAAATTGGAAGTGGTAGAGTTTACAAGTGAAGAAGGTAGGTTGACTAGAGCAATTAAATAACTAAGATGTAAGGTGGCCAGGACTAGGAGCTGGAATTGTGTGCAGAAGAGCTACCAAATGCCTTCCCTCAGAATAACTCCCTCACCTTACTGGAAGTCACTCCTCCTAGGCCACATCTCTTTTCTCTGCTTCTTCATCAACTGCAGAAATGGCAGTTTTTCAGTCAAGATTACACAATGTCCTAGCCAAAGGATCCCACAATGAGACACTATCCCTTAGGTATGGTCTGCCTATAATAGAATCATTAACTCTCCATATTATGATACTCATTTAACATCAAAACAGTTGGGTCAGCCTAAGCTTCATGCCAATGACACACAATAAATCAGGGGCCCTTCACATATGAACCATGGGCAGCTTGCTAAAGACCCAAATACAAAATACAGTATTCTATTCCATTTCTACTGTAACTTTAAAGATAGTTATGCCTTATGTAACTTGAAGGAATACATATCTGAATTTTACAAATTTGACTAGTATCCCTGCTGGAACCTTATCTGATCCACCAGCATAAACACTGCAACTAGGATGATACCTGGAAACCTACAAGGTCACTTGAGAACTTGACCTGAAAGAGTTGCTCAGTGATCAAATACAGCAATGAAGGGTAGCACATCTGATGCCCAAGAACTCTCAGACCACAGGGAATGAGGAATGGCTCCAACAGCCTGTTTGATCTCTACGCTCTGGGTATTTGGGTTCAAGAAAGGTACTCAAGTGGCTTCAGTTGACAGCATGGACCTGTGTTATCCCAATCATCATTTCTGAGACATGTACTAGTTTCTACACCTACAGTTCTCAACCTTCCTAATGCTGCAACCCTTTAGTACACTTTCTGTACTAAAATGTAATAAACGCAGCACTTTCTGTGCTGTGGTGACCTCCAACCATAAAATTATTTTCATTGCTACTTCATAATTGTAATTTTGCTATTGTTAATCATAATGCAAATATTTTAGAGATAGAGGTTTTGCCGAAGGAGTTACAACCCACAGATTGAGAACCACTGTCCTTCACTAAGCCCTCATACTTTCTCCTTTAATGCTCAAAAAAATACATATAGAACTGCAATCCAGCTCCACTGCTCACTAGCACAGAATCCCAATATCTAAAACAAAATTTAAGATGAAAGTAACAAAAACCCCTCTATTTCAGAGCTGCTGTAAAAATTTAAAATCGAGCATGAAATCACTTTATAAATAATCTGGCTTAACACAGATACAGAGAGAGAGAGAGAGAGAGAGAGAGAGAGAGAGAGAGAGAGAAAGACAGACACAGAGAGACAGAGACAGACACAGAGAGACAGAGACACAGAGAGACAGAGACAGAGAATGAATATGAATTTCTGTTTTTAATTTGTACTTATGTGTACAGGTGTCTTCCCCACATGTATACATGCATACCTGATGTCCACAAAGCCAAAAGGGGGCACAGATACCCTGGAACTGGAGTTGCAAACAGTGTGAGGCACCATGTAGGTGCAAGAAATTAAACCAGGTTTTTTGGGTTGTTTTTTTTTTTTTTTTTTTTTTTTTTTTAGAAGAGCAGTTAGTGCTCTTAGCCCGAGCATCTCTCCAGTCCCATGATTGTTTCTTAATGCTCCTGAAAACCAGATATCTATGCCTTGTTCATAAAGATTAGAAGAATGTCAAGAGTTAAAATGTACTGATCTGATGATAAGCATCAACATTCTTTTAGTAGGAGCAGATACCAACAAAGTCATTGTCTGACTAGCCCCATGGAATCTTCTAAAGCATGAATTATTTGTTTGTGGATGTACTGTTTGCTCCATCTGAGCTTGACAACTGGAGGGAAGAAGCAACAGATGTTCGGTGACTGGCCAGTTCCTCTAGGCACTGCCTCAGTGCAGGCACAGAACAATGGCTTCTACACAGACAAGGATCATAACACAAAAGATTCAAGATAACCCCATGTGCTCCCTGCAAAAATGTTTGCTATACAGAAAAAAATAAAAAAATCATTTGAAGAACAGAGAATGAACAACTAATAACAGAGCAAGTAACTTTTGAAAGAAGAGGCAGCAGATGACAGGTTTTACTCAAGTTTTTAATGACTTCTCTCCCACTACCATAAAAGAAATTAAAACAAAAGGCTTGGATTTCTTTGTTTTGTTTTGAGTATGTGGAAACTATGAGGTCATTGTTTTCCAGAGTTTCTATATAGGAAACAGCTGTGGGGAACTATACAAACAGAAAACACTGCCCCATTTAGTTACCCCTCATTGTGACAAGGGTATAAAGGGACAGGAAAAATCCATCAAACCACACATATCAAACAGAAGTGGCCGAGCCAAAGCAAAATCCTGAAGCACACAAAGGAAGATGTAAAACAATTCATTGTGGACAAGCATTTATGTTATTTCAACTATGTTTGGGTTAAGGTGTTTGTTCTATGGGCAGATCAGACAGGCCAGTTCTCAGCTGTCCTAACACTGCAGCCCTTTAATACAGTTCCTCATGTTGTGGTGACCTCAACCATAAAATTATTTTGTTGCTACTTCATAACTGTATTTTTTTTGCTACTGTTATGTTTCCTGATGGTCGTTGGCAACATGTGTTGAGAGAGTCATTTGACACCCCCTCAAAGGGTGTCTCAATTCACAGGTTGAGAACTGCTGACTTAAATGATCCACTTTGTACAGCTCCTGAAAATATGGCAATGAACAAAGACAGCATTAAAAATGGTTTTTGCCTAGGTTTCTAGAGTTCAAATAAAACTAAATTCTCCCTTACCTCCAAAACCATTTTCCACTTTACCAGTCTTGAAAAGTGCCACCCCAAGATACCCTGTCTCAAGAACCCTCCATATTATTTTCAACTCTTCCTAGCTCATTCTTTCCCTGTATAGCTGCCAAATACTGTCACTTCACCTTGCAGTGCACACACTCTTTACACATTTAACTAAGGAAAGAAGCAAGAGACAGGACAGGACAGGACATATGGCCCCTTATCACCAGACTGCTTTGGAGCCTGGTGACAGCAAGTGCACCCTTCTAAACAGCAACTCATTCCCTGGCTTTATTTGCTCATAAAGTCCTGAGGCCTGAGGCCTGCCACTCCATCTCTGATTTCTTCTCTGCTCTCTGAAAGTTTAAAGGCTCAAGTGAGATCTGCCCCAAGTCTACAACAGCATATCCACACTGCTAACAGTCTAGTCTGCAAGTTGTCCTTAGCTATGGCTTCCTCAGTTCAGATTAACCAGTAGTGTGCACATTCACAAACCAGGAGCAGGAACTTGATACTGCATAAGACATAATTGCTGCCCACTGCATACAGGGAACTGGGTAAAAAAAACAATGGGTTCAGAAATCTGAATCCCCTTGTCTCTGGATAAGTTCTCTGGTTTTCACCAGTTCCTACAACGTAGGATTATCTGGGCCTAGGAAGGATGCATGAATAAGTGAGTAAGTGCACTCATCCTTTGTTATCCTTTGAGGAACAGGTGGTTCTTTACTAGCTCAATTTCTGCTCGGTTATTAGCTCATGCAGGCTTTCTCACTATATTGTAATTATTTGACATTTTGTTGAAGGCTACTGATTTTTGTCAATGGCATAGGAGTATTCAGTAGGGATAGTTTCCTGTCCCAAATATAGATATATAATGTTAAAATTCACACAGAAAAACTGTTTTAACTTGACAAAATGAGAAACTCTAAAGAAGAGCATGAAAGAGAATAAGCAATATTTGATATCAATAGAACTGATGAAACAGAATGCAAAATTCATAAATATATCATCAAATGCTAAAGAAGCCTTTTGAACAAAAGCTGGGTGATCATGAGATTGGATGAGAACAGCATCCATTAGCACTTGCTGAGTACTGTGTGCAGGCCCTCTGCCAGGTTCTTCTCTCATTTATTCCAGAACAGGCTTAGGAAGTAGATATACTGTCATCTCCTCTGCAGATGAGGAAGTGAAGCCCAGAGATGTAAGCCTCAAGGTCTCACCGAAATTAGAGGAGTGGGACTAGAAGAGAGGCCACTAACTTACAGCTTACCAAACTACACAAACCTCAGTATAAGTCCACATCACACAAGCAGAGTCAACTCCAAATTACTGAAGAGAAAAACATTTTGGACCATAACAGAAAAGGAAAAAGTATCAAAATTAGAGTAGATAGCATAACCAAGTGAAATCCATTGTAGTTTCAACATACTAAACATTAAGCAATGTAAAACACCACACATTAACAAAATGTGGGGTCAGGGCAGGAATATTTCAAACTGATACAGAAAAGAAACACTTAACAAAACCAAAACTCTTTCAATGAGTGAAGGAGGCGTGGGGGAAGAAAAAGACACTGCCTGAGGACAGGAGCAAGCACTCTCAATGGTGGAAGCCTGAAAGCACCACCTATCACCTCTGAGACCAAGAAAGGACACAAGCATACCCAATTTGCAAAAAAATGGGGGGAAAAACTAAAAATATCAAAATTGGAAAGAAGTCTATCTCTATCTATTCACGAATGATATCACTTTTTATGTAGAAAACTATAGATACTAGGAAAATCTCCTAGAATAAGTTAAATAGCAACGTTCCAGATACAGAATCAACAAGACAAAAGTATGTCAACTGCATACTTTTATACACTATTAATAAACAATCCAAAAAAGAAATTAGCAAGTCTATTTATACATCTGAGAGTATAGCTCTCAATTCAGCAGCAGAAAACTGATTTGATATGTGCAGGCCCTGGATCCCACTCCCAAAACAAAAAGAGCTATTCTTTTTACAATAGCATTGTTGAGAATAAAATATCAGTTTTAATCAAGGCAGAAAAAAAGCTGTACTAAAATTCAAAACACAGCTGAAAGAAATAAGTAATGACATAATTGGAGCTGTCTCATTTTTATGAACTGCAAAATTCAGTATCATTACAATGATACTACTACCCAAAGCAGTCTACGGGATGAGTATAGGATCTTCAAAAGGATAAAGGTGAAGGTATCACACCAGATTTTCTAACTTACTACACAACCATAGTAATCAAAACAGTGTGGCACGGACATTAAGACAAACATATAGAACATATATTGCAGCCGGGCCGTGGTGGTGCATACCTTTAATCCCAGCACTTGGGAGGCAGAGGCAGGTGGATTTCTGAGTTGGAGTCCAACCTGGTCTACAGAGTGAGTTCTAGGACAGCGAAGGCTACACAGAGAAACCCTGTCTCAAAAAAAAAACAAAAAACAAAAAAAAAGACAAACAAACAAACATAAAGAACACATATTGCACATATACATAAAGAGTCAAATTGTTGGTAATGAGGAAAAGATAGTTCATCTCTACTTGTGTCTCAAATCTATCTCCTCCCCACAGTGTACTCACCAGGTCCATCATAAAAGCCTACTGCCTCGTCTCCAAGCTTGTTTCGGCACCAGAATGAACATTTCACATTTGAACATAATCATGCCAGAACACTGCTTGAAACCAGTAACAATCAGCTTTTGCTCAGAATGAAACCTAAATATTTCATCTTGACCTATAAGGCCCAGTGAGACCTGTCTCTTTCCAGCCCCATCTGTCCCACTCTTGTGCCTCCTTGCACTGCAAACAAGGTCTGTCAGACTTCTAAATACACATCCAGGTCTTTCCAACAATATAACCTTTTTAAGTTCATTTTGCTCCGAAACCCTTCTGGCAAATTTCTTATTCTCACGCATATACCTTATCTTTTTCTTAGCTCTTAGGATTTAAGATTTCTTACTTGTCAGTGTTGACTAATATCTGCCTTCTCTGTGACAAGTTCTGAGAAGGGACCATGTTGCCTACTGCCTTCTTTATTTTACCATTGCTGCAGCATTTTATTTAAACACTATATACCCAAAGAGTTCCAAGCACAGTGTCAGGAACTCCAATTTGTAGAAGTGTTAACTCCTGACAGTGAACTAAAAGATGACTCAGTCTTCTGCTTATATTTCAGCTTACAACCTGGCCCTTTTCTGAACTTCTACTGAGCCTACAATCACTAGTTCAAGATTGCTTCCTTATAACAGATAGGTCCTCTGACAGCAAGAACTCTGTTCCATAATCTTCACACTAAATCCTCCAGTCCCAACCTCTCACCTAAACTAGCTCCTATAAACACAATAACTGAACAATAATTGGTGTGGTTTAAGTCAGATGCCATGTTTTAAACATGACTCCCAAAGCTCCTGTTCTTGAAATATAATCCCCAATACAAACACTGAGACTTTTAAAAAGCAATTAGACATAAGGCCTCTGCCCTCAAGAATGGATAAATGTCATTATCACAGGAGTAGGTTCCTGATAAAAGAACAAGTTTACACCCCATTATACTCTCATTCCTCATCCCCTGCAAACTCACAAGCTCTCTGTCTCCTGCGCAGTCATCTTCTGCCATAGGATGACGGAGGAAGAATTAATCCTCTTTGACAGATGCAGGCCCCTCAATACTGGGATTCACCGTCTCCAGAATTTTAAGAAATACGTTTCTTTAGAAGTCACCCAGTCTATGTATTATACTAGCAAAAGGAACCTGAACACCAGCAAACACTGAGTTCTATAACTGTCTGTGTATTTCATTCCCCAAGTAGCCTTCTTAGGCAATTTCTTTCCTGCCTTCTGTGCCTGGTAAGAAGTGATATACATCAGTTTATGCATTTAAAGAGTCTGAAAGGGTTGTTTTTAAGCACGATTTCTGAAAGTACCTGATCCTCAGGAGCAATGGCATACATTCAAAGCTGGCTGCAGATGACCTTATTTTCACTACAATTCGGCACCACAGTCTCAGAGGGAAAGAATGCTGCTCGTCTCAGCATGTCCGCTAGGCCTGCTCAAGCACTCCACTGAGTCCCGTCTTGTCAGAGGCTGCACTGATAAGGCCACCCCAGGCCAAGTGTTTTTGATTACTGCAAACTTGGAAGGAGTCTCCAGATTACTTCTATCAGTAGATCACTCTGCTGTGGTTGCTCTTTGGGACCACGGTTTGAAAACTGAGCCTATAAAACTTACCTATCTTGGATGAAAGTGGCCCATCTGTCTTTTTTACACTTGTTACAAAGAGACTGAGTACTAACAAAAAGCATTCCTAAGAACCTGAACACTCAAGCTCCTGGTAAAATTAAAGCAATATGTTAATTCCCCCTTATAACACCAGAATGAGTATTCAGATTTCAAAATCATTTATTTACCTTACTGTTTTATAAAGAAAGTGGTTGACACAAGGGTTGCATCCAAGTTTTACCCTACTGAGCATGCTTGTGCACATGCACACATGTGTACACACACACACACTCTGTGTCACACACATATACAAGGTAAACAGGCTAGAGGCTGGGAAAGTTAGGGAAGTCTTTGCTGAGGACAGACAAACTGCTTCTCCATCTCAGCACTCCTGATATCTTGAGCTGAATGATAGTGGGAGGAGAGTGCACACTGTGGCATATAGATTCCCGGAAATATACCCACTAGATGCAATAGCACTCTCATCCCATGTGTAACAGTCAAGAATATCTCCAAAGATAGACAAATGTCCCAGGGGATGAGAGGTATATGGCATAGGAAAAGGTAAAAATGCTCTCATCAAAACCAGTACATGAACCTCATCAGAGCATTAAAAGATACATGTTTAAAAAAACAAAACAAAAAAAAAAAAAGATGGAGGTTGCAGCTAGAGAACTTTCTTGAAGCATATCAAAGTAGAGCCAATTTATCATTCTACCCAATAAAACTCAAACTTTTGCAACCATAGTACAACCAGAAGCAAAAAGAGCAAAATAATAAAATTAAAGGAAAAAAAAACCACACATCTACCTGGCAAGTTCTTTAAGCTCAAATCAGTGTGGTTAGAAGGAAGAATTCTAACTGAAAACTTACACAGAGAAACATGAGTAACCTGGAAGACTTAACACGATAAGATCACACTCAAATCCAGTGAGTGCTCTTCTAGACTTTAAGGTAAAACCAAGAAGGCCAATTGGTTCTATCTCTTCTGCCAACTCCAATCAGGTGATGGCTGCCTGGAGCCAAGAACTGAGAAGGACTCTGAGATTCAATGAGCTACCTGAATATGGAAAACACACAAATAAGTATCCGTGATGGCCAAAGAAAGGATTAGAGACAAACAAATCTCACATCCGACTCCAACCAACCCTCTACAGAGAGCAAGAGACAAAAAGAGAGGGAGAAAGGGAGAGGCAAAAGGAGGGAGAGGGAGGAAGACAGAGAAAGATCCTACACTCTCCTATGTTATCAACTCAGGCTCCCAACTTCCCAGGAGAAAGTCCAAAGCATCCCACAAAACCCTTCACAATTTCTTCACAGCATGATTCCCAAAGGCAGTCCCACTACGATGGCTGGCCATGGTGCAACAACTACCTAATGTCTCTTTGCTTCCTCAAAGCATATACAACTTCACACTATCCCTTAGCACTTCCTGGTCCAAGAAGCCTTGCCTCCTGTTCAGGGATGTCCTATGCTCTGCTCCTTGAAGCCCACTATTGCTCAAAGTATAATCCTTAGATAGGCAGCAGTGGTATCACCTGGGAGCTTGTTGGAAAAGCAAACTGTGAGGCCGCACTCCAGCTAATCAGAATTTACTTTATCACAAGATCCTCTAGTGAACTATAAACGTGAGTCATATACAAGTTCAAGTGCAGGATGAGCTCTCAGGGAACCTAAGTCCCACTGGAATCTAGCAAGTGTCTGGCCCATTGTAGATGAGGTCATTTGGGTGGGCTGCCTAAGAGACAAAACCCTACTCACCTGCTATAATAAACCAGGAAACCAAAACACCTGTTTCTAGCCCTCATGGCAGCCAACTGACAGGTTTGTGACTTGTGATGGCAGCAAAAGCCTGCTGGGGGCTCCTAGGAGAACATTTATTTCTCTCATGGCTTCCTGTCTTCCTACTGGAATACAGGGTGCCGCAGGTGCCTCTGTCAGACACAGATGAAAATCCCAATAACAGCTAAGGACAACAGAGAGGAAACAGAATGGTCTGTGTCAGCACTGGGTCCACGAACTCTCCAGAGAACCACCAGACTACCCTGCCAGTCTGTTCAACATTTCTACTTCACAAGGCTCTCATTGAGGAATCTTCCTCCTGATGCTGAATGCATTCCTATCTGAGTAAGCCATTACTAAAAGGAAGGTGAATTAATGAATGCACACTGAACTGTACTGAAGTTTCAAAAGATTACAGTGTTTCAAACATGAGGACTCCCAAGAAACAGCTCAACACTGCCAAATATGCCTCTAAAGACTCTATTCTTCTAAAAGTATTGACCCATTTCTGTTGGTAGCTTAATGGATGTAAAAGTGAGCACAGCCTCATAAAAAGCAATGGAAACAACATCGAAGAATTCAACTTTGCCAAAGTATGCCTATCAATCATCCTGCACACCCAGAATTACTAACCTATTTCTGCTTGCTCTCATAGTGTATAGATACAGAAGGGAGCAGCAACTCCTAAAAACAACTGCACTGTTCACATGCTAAGAAGCTGACATACTAAGAAACTGCAAACTTCACACTAGGATCCTGCCTTGAAAACCTCCCCCTGCAAGGAGAGGGATCCTACAAACAATGAAGTTCTCCTAGTTCTTGCTCTGAGACCTCTAACATGAATCTTTGTTTCTCTAGACCTCATTCCAGACTAATATTCCCATTCAAAAGTTCAAGATCAAACAGCTAACACTTTTTCTTTTTAAGCAATATAAATACATAATAAGCAAAAACAACTAAAGAGGCAGTGGTAAGCAGTGGCAGTGCTGCTCCTCAACAAGAAGGCAGGACCTAGCCAAAGCAGACTTCTCAGCTGCATCATCATTCAGTCCTGTCATGCAATCAGTACTTAGAGAAACTTGATAGCACAACGGAAAACCAGTACCACTTGCCATAAATAGAAGACAAATGAAAAAAATTCAATAAAAACATAATAACCTTATTAAATTTAGCTACTGTTGGGCTGACAAGATGGCTCATCAGGTAAATGTGACAACTGAGTTCAATCCCCAGAACCCACATAAATGTAGAAGAGAACTGATTCCACAAACTGTTCTCTGACCTCTACACAAGTGCCACACACACTGCCACACACACACACACACACACACAGACACACACACCATGCACATGTGAATATTTTTTAATGTTGTCTACCAAAGTCTCTAAACTTGAAACTTGTTTTCTTACTTTAGGAGGAGTGGAGAGGGGTAGGTAGATCCCAGCACACAGAAGACTACCGGGAAGATCTCACGTTGAAAGTCAGCCTTGGGCTACATACTGGGACCCTATCTCAAAGAAGGCTGGTAGAAAATCGGGGTGGGACAGCTGTCCAAAAAATGGGGGTAACTATCAAACTGAGGAGTTTTAAGCCTGAGGAAATGAGGGAAGGAATGGAAGACTTATTTTTTCACTGTCTGACTCCATTCTCATTAATACCATATCCATATCCCACCTCAAAGTATACCTTAGACATCCCCAATCACCTCTCTGCTCAGTTTACAGTAAGACCCCAACTCCTTAGGATAGCCTAAATGACCCTCACCATCTTGACCAGCAAACTCCTTTGCTCCCCAATCTCATCCTCTCAATACACAGGCAGCTCCACCAGCAGCTGAAAGCCAGGGGCCAGGACCACCTCCTCCATCTATTACATCATCAGGTTCTGCCTTCTTCAAAGTACTATCTGATAACACCTGGTTCATTTTCCTTTTAAAAAAAAAAAAGTACTACGAATGTACGGTACTAGACATAGCTGAAGCACTTTATGTATCACACTGAACCCCCTAAAAGTGCCCAAGCTGGGCAATCTCGCTGTCCAACGTAACCTGTCAACTTGCTATGAGTAAGCACCAGGTAAACGGGAGCTTAAAGAGGATCAGTAATTTACTACTAAAGAAGCAGAAGCGGATTCGAGCCCAGATGGATACTCTCCCACCAATACCCGCTCCAAAGACTGAAATGAAGTTCCATGAAGGCAAGGTCTTGCTCCTGGCAACATCTATCCCCAAGGCGGATCACAGGACCTGCCGCCTGGGTTCTGGCGCTCAGGAGCCAAGCTGGATGGATGGATAGAGGGTGGGAGGAATGCCTTCCTTTGTCATCTGGGTTATCTTCCAGAACTCTCTGAGCATCCAACGCAGAAATACTCCCGGCCCGAAGAGGAGGAGCCCAAGAAGCGCCTGAGCATCAAGGACCCCCCTACCCCGGGCTCACCTTGAAGTCTCGGCTGTGCTGCGGGGTGTACTCCAGCGTCCAGAGCGCCCGCACCAGGTGCGCCAGTTGCTCGGTGACCTCGCCCTGGCCGTGCGGCCCGCGGCCCGCCGGCTGCTCCGACTCCGGCTCTGGCTCCGGCCGGCCCGCCCGGTACTGGCCCAGTGCCAGGTACTCGGCGAAGAGCTCGGTGTTACTGAGGCACTGCAGCGTGGCGTTCATGAAGCACGTGTTGCCGTGGTTGCGGAGCCCCGCCACGCCGGGCACCGGCTCCGAGGCGCAGGCGGGAGGCGCGGGCGAGGCAGGCGGCGGCGGGCACGGCGGCGGCGTGGGCGCGGAGGCCGGCCCGGGCGGGAAGCAGCTGCGGAGGCCGCCGCGGTCCGGGGCGGCGCCCTCGGAGCTGAGGTGCGAGAGCGTGGACAGCGTCTTGAGGACGCGGCTCATGAAGCTGCCCACCGAGCGCGCCGACGACGGCGACGAGGGCGCGGCTGGCCCGGGGCCCCCAGCGCCGCCGCCGCCCCCC
>JADRCD010136569.1:0-19111 GCA_019843815.1 Montemys delectorum | reverse complement strand
GTGTAAGGATGCTAAAAGGGAATTGCTAGGGTGTGTGTGTGGGCAGAACAGAATCCAGACGTTTTCAACTTGGCCACCCTCAGGCAATCAGCTCCACAGCTCCTGCTCTCAGTCAACAGTGAGGATGATTTTTAAAGTCTCAACTGTCAGCCTCCATGCATACTGGGTGCTTTTAACGTCTGGGTCCCCAAGAAAGCTCAAGAGTCCCACTACCCACCATGCTTCCCTAAAAAAGATGGCCTAGAAAAGGTGTGGGTGGTGTTCTGTGGCTTCTGGCAACATATCCCACAAAGTTTCCTTGGACTTCAAGGGTCCTCTCCTCATTCCTGAGCTCCTTCTCCTGTCGCCTTGGGATCTGCGCTGTCACTCTGAGGACCGGTGTCCAGGAACATGGGCCCCTTAAATCCCAGGTATGAAAGGTGCGTGCGGATGTAGGGGTGTTGAAGATGTAAGATCCAGTCGGTCTAGGTGGCTCAGAGGCAAGAATTCTCAGGCAGTCCGGTCCTCATTCTCAGCCTCTGGCTCCGGCTGAGACCGCTTAGCGGTGCCTTCTTCAGCAGCAGATTCCCCCAGGCTCCTCTTGGACGTCGACACCGTAGGAGGGGACGAAGGACCAGGGCTGAGATTCGGAGGCTGGTAGCCAAGTTGTCGTGGATCCAGTGCGTCCTTTGAAAGTAGGATGGCGAGGCTCGGTACATTCTTAAGTACACTGAGACTGGCGGCCGGATCGCTGGGCGTCTGACCCGGTGTGGGCCCAGGCGGGAGGCTCTGCCACACCTCGCGCACGCTCCGGTAGCACAGCCGCGTGACCTGGTGTAAGCCCGCCAGGCGGCGCTTGAGAATTTCGGCGCACGTGACGGTCTTGGTGGTGGCCCGGCCGCAGCCACTGAAGACGATGGCGCGCGTGGCTGGCTGCGCCATGCTGGCGGTGGCGAAGGCCAGCAGGTTGCGGATCTTACTGCCCTCCTTGACCCGCATGTGTACAGCACCGGGTGCCAGATCTGCAAAAGGGCCAGAGCTCGGGCTGCCACCCTCATCACCGTCCCCCGCCGGCGCCTCCTCCGAGCGCACCTTACGGAAGTTCTCCATGCGCCGTCGTCGCAGGGATCGCAGGTTTTGCCATGGGGTCGCCTCAAGCCCGGGGCTGCATGGCCGCGGGTCGTGCCGGGCGAGGGCCCGCAGGGATTGGGATGCCGGCGCCGAGTGAAAGCTGGAGGGTGGGCTGGGAACGCGCAGTCTTCAACCCAGACTTCTACAGGGTAGTGCTGTTCTACTCTGCGCCCTCGGCGCCTTGTGCTCCGCGCCTTTAGCTGAAGCTCCGCCTGGGAGCGGGATAGGACCCGCCCCTTCGTCCAGGCCCCGCCCCAACTCTGCGTGACTTGTCCCAGCTCCGCCAGCCTTTGGGATCCAGCGCTGGTGTTCAGCAGCTGGGGTCACCGAGCCAGAGGTGATTTGGGAGGCGAAGTTCCCCGAAGTCACCATCTGTTCTCTTTGAACCAGACCTTATGCAGGAACAACCTAAATAAAAACTATGCTTGAGGTGCAAACGGCGATTCAAGCCTGGTCCCTGAGCCTTGAGGGGTTCCAGCTCAAGGCATCCCTAGACCCCTCCTAGGTAAGAGATTTCCAAACCACCTTTTGGGGCTTTGCTACTCTAGCCCTCCAGGGACCTTCCTCCCTTTCTCTCCCTATATTCTTGCGTCAAGGACAGCCAGTGCATGGTCAGCAGAGTGTGGGAGGCGTTGGCTGCGGCTATACGCAGCGCCTTCCCTAGGCTGCGACCGCTACGTCGTGGCCTGGTCCATGCGTAGCTGCTTAGAGAGACTTAAGTTTCAGTCTTGCTCCTCTTGACCATACTTCCAGGCTCCCGGCCCCTATACACCTCTGAAATGCGGGTATTTATGCTCTGGGCCAGCTTAAAGTGAATGGGGAACCGGAGATCATTTCTTCCAAGGCATTAAATTCTTATATTTATGCCTGAAAGTCCTTTACTGGAGCTGCATGCATTTTTATGTGCGTGGCTCAACCCGTGCTAACGCGGATTCCTGACTTCCAATTCCAGGTGGAATTCCTTGCCAGTCAGCGTTGGCCTCTAGAAATCCAGAGGGTGGTTTTTGTTAAAAGGAGACCGACCGAGAGAAAACAAATTTTAAGAGGTGGGAGACAGGGTGGAGTGCCTTGGTGGAATGTTAGGGGAGGGATGGACTTGCAAACTCTGGAAACTCCACAGAATCTAAGGAGAGGCTCGGGTTCTGCTGCGAGGTGAGATGAGCAGTGGAGAGATGAGGTCTGATGAAAGGAAGACAGTTTAATAAGGAGTGGCCCTGTCTAACCCTGGCCTGGGACCACGCCCTCAGTGTTCAATCCGCTTCCACGGAAGGCTGGGAGGGAGCCAGACAGACCTGTTAGAGCACAGGGAAGGAAGACGCACTGAGGCAGCCGTAAGGAACGGTGTCTCGAAAGTATCACCAAGATGCTGTCTGGACGAGCATAGCTTCAGTCTAGGGGTAGGGTCGACCGGCCCTCCTCTTTCTCCTTGCTCTCAGCCCCGCAGCTCAGAACACCAAGCTTATATCTCATCTCTTCTCGGAGTGTGAGTGACTGACTCTAACCTCTTGCTCACACTCCAGGAGTGTACCCTGAACTGGGACTCTGCCCTGGATCCAGCTCTTGCAGGCTTCACAGGGAGGAGCAGGGTCTGGAGACCCAACCTTGGGAAGACACCACGACTGCAGTGCCCTGGGGCCAAGTGGTGGACTTAAAGTCGGCAGTTTTGGATTGACCTGAGAAAAAGTTCCAGAAGCACTAGAAGCTTTGTAAGAATGTGCTGGTTGGAAAAGAAGCGAGCTCTGCGTCCCCGGGAGTATGCAAGCCTGGGCTAAACAACTTGGAGAGCATGTAGGCCGTCCTCTGTAATTTGGAAGACCTGGGGGCTGCGGGTTTGTTCCATAAGGAGGGGGTGGTTGTGCCTCTACCCAAGTTGGCCCTCAAGGACACCGCCACCCCCTCCCAGTACCACTACACTCTGCCATAGACTTCCCCATTCACTTTATTTTCGAGTCTGTGGAGGGAGAACGCAGAAAAGGCCCGGTTCCCCGCCCGCGCGTCGCTTCCTTTCCCGCTCCCTCTGCAGCACTTAAAATGTAAATGCATATCGTGATTAGCCGCGGGGTCGCTAATTACAGCTGAAGCCATTCATTACGCTGTCAGCCAGCTCTCTCTGTCTCCCGCCGGCTGTGCGCTCCCTCCCGGCCGGGGTGGGGGTGGGGGGCAGCGGGGGAGGTGACGGCGGAAAGGATGCGGGGACTGCTCGGTGCTGGCAGCCTTAAAGCCCAGAACTAGCAGAGGGGCGGTGAGCCGAAGAAACCGGTTGGACCGTGAAGAGGGAGAAACGCGGGAGGCTGGAAGGAAGGAGATTAAGTGAGGAGGATGAAGAGGAAGGGTATATGTGAAACGATATCAGGATGGGAAGAAGGCCAAAGAAGAAGTCGTGCGAGATGGGTAGGAACCTTCCGAAAGGGGACAGATGACAGTGGGAGGAGAAAGAAGGTTCAACGTGGGGAAAGTGGATAAATAAAGGTACTATCTTTGCTGCACACAACATCATGGTTAGAAAGGCAGCCAGGACGGTACGCTGAAAAAGCTGGTTGCCCGCCAAACCCTGCGGATACGTTTGCATATGTAAATGTATTTTTAAATACCTACAAGAAAACTGCACGCTGGCATCTGTTACCTCTGCAGCCACATCCAGATTTTGTTGCTCTCTTTAAGGAAAGGATTACAAAATACGGATAGGAAATTAAGTAAGCGTAAAGTCTTGGAGGGGCTTGTATAATTGAGGTACTGACCCGGCAGTCCAGGCTTCATTAGCCTCTTTTCTGTTCCTTGTGACCTTGGACAATTGACTTAACCCTTGTGCCTTGGTTTGTCACCTGTAAAAGGAGGGTAATTATTGTAACCTGCTCGCTGTGCTCCTGAGTTCCTGGGACACAGTAGCTGTTATTACTTTTCCTAAGTTATGATTAAAATAAAAAATTTAAATTGCAAAAGGAGGGGTGAGAGGTAGGAGGATCAGAAGTTCAAGGTCTTCCTTAGCAACAGACTAACAGTTGCTATCCTAGGCTACATGAGACATCATATTAAAAAAAAAAGTAAAGGCTGATGAGAGGAAACAAAGCGGTGTGTGTGTGTGTGTGTGTGTGTGTGTGTGTGTGACAACGATGATGAGGAGCAGAGACAGAGGTGGGGAGAGCCTTAGATATAGCAGTTTAGAGAGAACCAGCCAGTGCTCTGCAAAGGGCCTTACCAGCAGCCTTCTCGAGCAGGAAGGAAAGGAGATGCTTAACATAGTGAAGCAGAGGTGGGTAGATCTCTGTGAGGTCTACCTTACATAGATCTTGATTGGCCTAGAGTTCCAGGTTAGCCAGGGCTAACCAGTGAAACCCTATCTGCAGAAAAAAAAGAAGAAAAGGAATATTTATTTTAAGAAAAGATTTTGTTTTGTAGTCCTCATTGGCCTGAAACTCAAAATCCTCCTTTTAGCCTCCAGATTGATTGCTGCGATTACCAGAATATGCCATCCATACCTCCTAAAACTCTTCTTCCATTTTTAAACACACATGCAGGGTTTGATTCTCTCCTTCTGCCATGTGAGTTACAAGGGATCGAACTCCTATAGATCAACAGGCTTGGTGGCAAGCCCTTTACCCACTGAGCCATTTCTTGGCCCCCAAGACTTAAATGGCTTGAGCTTCCCAGGAAAGGTATGGGTTGAGAACCAGGTGTGGTAGTTCATGCCTGTAATTCTGGAGAGATGGCCAAAGGACCAGCAGTAGGAAGGCCAGGCCCGGAAGTCTGGGATACATCAGACCCAGTCTCAAACAAACAAGAATGGGTGCTGGAGAGATGGCTTAGTTAAAAGCACTTGATGCTCTTCCGAAATATTTGAGTTTAGTTCCCAGCATCCATGTCAAGGGGCTCACACTACCTGTGACTCTAGCTCCAGAGGATTTGAAGCCTCTGGCCTCTGTGAACACTTATATGCATGTATAGTGCACACATTCACACACACACACAATTAAAAATAAAATAATTTTTGAGACAGGATCTTTCTATGTAATTCTGGCTGTCCTGGAACTTCCTATGTAGATCAGGCTGGCCTTAATTCATAGAGGCCTCTGCCTCTGCTTCCTGAGGGCTAGGATTTAAGGCATGTGCCTCACACCCAGCTAATTTTTTTTTTTTTTAAAGAAAGATATGGGTTGTCTTTGTGGAGAGAGGTTTTCATAGTGAAGAAAATGGACTGGGTATTTGCTGTTGCATTAAAAAGTTTCCCCCAAACTTAACAGCTTAAAAACATCAGCATTTATCATGTCGCACAATTTCTGAAAGTCATAAATCCAAGTCCAGTTTGAAAGAGTTAAACCTCCTTACTCAGAATCTCTCCCCATCCCTATCCTCTACCCTGAGGCTGCAGTCAGGGTGTTGACCAGGTGGAACACCAGCTCCCATGCTTATCTCCTGTATGCTAGTTAGAGGTCCCTATCCCCTCCACTGGCCCCCTCATGATGTATCTGAGATGAGAAGAGTGGACACACACACACACACACACACATACATACACACACACATACACACACACACAAGAGGGGTGTCGGGGGGAGGGGAAGCAATGTCTATTGGTTATGGGGCAACTTAGTCTACTTTTTTTTTTTTTATTTATTTTTTTGGTTTTTCGAGACAGGGTTTCTCTGTGTAGCCCTGACTGTCTTGGAACTCACTGGGTAGACCAGGCTGACTTCGAACTCAGAAATCGACCTGCCTCTGCCTGCCAAGTGCTGGGATCAAAGGCGTGTACCACCACTGCCCCTGCTCTTAGCCCACATTTAAGGGGAATTAGCTTCCTTCTTGAAGGGAAAGTACAAAGAATTTGTGGATACTCCAAAATACCAACAGATCTGAATGTCTGAGGAGCAGATTTAAGAGGAGAGGGAAGCAGGGATTAATGTATGGAAGCAAAGGTGTTGAAGGGTACTATTCCTGAATCAGGAAGGCTAAATTTGCTTCCTGACATACAGAGATTATTTTCATGGACACAAACATGGTGAATTTTGCTGGGCTCTCCTGGGGGCTCAGTAGGGTTACAGATACTGGAGTTCTATCCAGTTAACAGTGTCATTTAACAGAGAACCTGGGCTCCATTTCCAGCACCTACATGGCAGTTCACTACTGTCTCTGTGTATAACCCTAAGAGATCCAGGACCATTTTCTGGCTTCTGAAGACACACACATGGTTCACAGACATACATACAGGCAAAACATTCATACACAAAATAGAAACAAATAAAATACGTTTAAAATTAAAAGCAGGGGCTGGAGAGATGGCTCAGTGGTTTAAAAGTATGGGCTGGGTTCAATTCCCAGCACCCACATGGCAATTCACAACCATCTCTAATCCCGGTTTCAGAGGACCTGACACCCTGACACAGACACACGTGCAGTCAAAACACCAATGTACATTTAAAAAATTAAAGATAAACATTAAATATAAAAAAAAAATTAAAAACAAAACTCCCAAAGGAAATGATTACAGTGTCTACCTCTTAAAAGTGCCCTGTTATCCCTCTAGCACCTGGGCCAGGATGCTCTTCTCAGATAGACTACACTGCTGGCCCAAGGCTTAGCCATGGAACAGTGACGCTTGTAAGCAAGCCTGAAATACATTTGCTGTTGTTTTGTTTTGTTTTGTTTTGTTTTAAGGCAGGGGTGGGGAGTGAGAGGGTAAGGCTTAGCAGGGTGCCTGGCTCCCTTGGGCACGGAGAGCCCTAGGCCCAGCTGCTGTTTACAGCCTGGAATGCAGGCCTAGTGCTTTTATTTTGATTTCGTGATTGAACATTTTCTGCTTCATTTCAGTGGAGAGTGGCAGAATCAGCTTTTCTGAATGCTCTCTGTATAGTGTTCTCCTTCACATCCTGTAGAGTCGGGCTCCTGATAAACAATGTCATTTCACTGCTGCACAGCCCCTGAGGGTCTGCTGAACTGGAAAGACACCTGCAAGGAAAAAAAAAAAAACAACCAAGTTTCCCTCATGGAGGTCACCTCTCTTCATTACAGTTGCCCCTGTCTCTTGGATACTGAGAGTGGAAACAGCTCTTTCATAAACCATCCCTGACAGCACCATCTCGCACCCTGCCATCCCAGAACAGAGTCCCAAAGCAAGCTAGATGAAGCCGGGCTCCTCCCAGTTCAGGAAGGTACTTGGTCAGATTCCCTTTATGACAGTGAGTGTCCCTAGTCGACAGCCAGCAGGTAATTAACTGTATTTCCTTCTCTTGAGTGGAAGATGAAGTTAATCAAACCTACTGTTCTGAAGAAAATCACCAAGCACCTTGATCTATTCTGGCAGACAGCATATTTTATATATTTGAACAATGGGAAAGAACATATTTTGCTTGCAGAATGGCTGGAAGAATTCTCTCTGCCCTCAGATGACCCAGGCTTGCTGATTAACGATCTGTCCAGTGACCCTCACCTCAGGACAGATAGAAATGGTTTTGTTTTAATTTTTTTAATCTTCTATTAATGAGTGTGTGTGTTCGGTATGATGTATGTGCATGTCGGAGTCAGAGGACAACTCTGTGGAATTGGTTCTGTCCTTCCATCGGTAGTGGTTTTCAGAGATGGAACAATCTGACTCCGGCTGCCCGACAGGCTTCGTTTGCCCTTATTTGTGGAACCAACCTGCTGGTACTGGTATTTTGTTTGTTTGGTTTTGGTTTTTTTGAGACAGGGTGTAGCTCTGGCTGTCCTGGAACTTGATCTGTAGACCAAACTGTTCTCAAATTCAGAGATCCACCTGCCTCTGCCTCCTGAGTGCTGGGATTAAAGACATGCGCCACCACTGCCCAGTACCCAGTTTGGTTTTGTTTTAAGCTATATTTGAGTGTGGGGGTAAGGGGGGGTGTTTGTGTGTATGACTACACCTTTGTGGAGGTCAAAGGACAACCCATGAAAATCAGTACTGTCCTTTGATGACATGGGTCCCAAGAATCCAGCTCAGGCTCAGTGGCAAATACCTTTACCCATTGTGCTGCTTAGCTTTCATCAGCTTGGCAGAACCTAGAGGGTCCTGGAAATTGCCTCCGTGCCAATGGTCTGTTGGGTATTATGTTAATGAATGATTGGTGCGAGTGGTCCCAGCACTCTGTGGATGGGGGTGTATCTAGGCAGGTGGTCCGGCTGGTATAAGCGAACAAGCTGAGCAAACTCTAGGGGGCGAGCCGGAGAGCAGCGCTCCTCCAGGGGCTCCTCTATGGTCCCTGCCTCTGGGCTGCCTTACTTCCTTCAGGGCTCTCCTCAAGGATGAACTGTGATCCAGACAAGTCAAACCACTCTTCCCTCCCCGCTCGTTGCATTAGGTCAGGTGTTTGTCACAGCCACCGAGAAGCAAACGGGAACACCTGCTGAGCCATCTCACCCGCTCACTCTTTGTTATGCAGCGCCTGTACCAATGGTCACAGCTGCAAACTGTCCATCATCCCAATGGCTGCGTCACAACGTTTTGATAGTGCTCCCCCCCCCCCCCCCCCCCCCCCCCGTCCTCTAGCCCTAACCATTTCCCCAAACACTCGTCCTTGAATGTTGTTTTTATTTTTTCTTGTGGCGCTGGGGATCAAACCTGTAGTCTCACATATTAGGCAAGTTCACTACCACTGGGCTAACCTCCAACTCTGGAGTTATAATGGAATGTTGTCAGCTCCTATCAGTCTGGCCTCAGGGAGGGGCAGCTCTTCTGGAGCAGCAACAGATCCTCACTGGGATTGTGGACAAATCACATTCAGCCCCCAAGTGCAGATGAAGGCGTAAGGGTATGTCGCAGTGATAAATCATTTGCCTGAAGTGCAGGTAAGCTAAGTACTTTTAGAAGAGTATTTTCCAGTATTTTTAGAAAAGAACCAAAAATTCAAGGGGTTTTGTGTGTGTGTATGTGTCTTAGTCAGGGTTTCTATTTCTGCACAAACATCATGACTATGAAACAAGTTGGGGAGGAAAGGGTTTATTCAGCTTACACTTCCACATGGCTGTTGATCACCAGAGGAAGTCAGGACTGGAACTCAAGCAGGTCAGGAAGCAGGAGCTGATGTAGAGGCCATGGAGGGATGAGCCTTACTGGCTTGCTTCTCCTGGCTTGCTCAGCCTGCTCTCTTATAGAACCCAAGACTTCCAGCCCAGGGATGGCACTACCCCTTTGATCACTAATTGAGAAAATGCCCCACAGCTGGATCTCATGGAGGCACTTCCCCAACTGAAGTTCACTTTTCTGTGATAACTTCTGAGTGTCAAGTTGACATTCAGAACTAGCCAGTACAATTGACCCCTTGTCAACTTGACACACAAACACATCACTATTAAGCCTCAACCCTTATATTCTTATTCATCCTCAAGATTTAAAGTCTCACAATCTTTACATATTAAAAGTTTAATTAATTTAAAATGTCTAATATCTTTTAAATTTTAAAGTCTCTTAACTGTGGGCTCCACTAAAATATATTCTTTCTTTAAGAGGGAAAAAATATTAGGGCACAGTCACAATCAAAAGCAAAACCAATGTCTGGGATTCAACTCACGATCTTCTGGGCTCTTCTAAGGGCTTTGGTCACTTTTCCAGCTCTGCCCTTTGTAGCACACATCTGGGCTCCAGATGCCTGTACTCCACTGCTGCTGCTGTCCTTGGTGGTCACTGTATGGTACTGGCATTTCCAAAACACTGCTGTAACTAGGCTTTATCAGTAGCCTCTCATAGACTGTCTTCACAGTGCCAAGCCTCAACTCTTTTGTATGACACCTTCAGTCCTGGGCCATGAATTGCAAACTGAGGCTGCACTTTTACCAATGGCCTTCCATGGCCTCTCACTGTGCCGAGACTCAGCTGCTCTCCATGACTCCTTCATGCTGTCAAAACCAGTACCACCTGGGTGACTCTTATACATTACCAAGTCCTGTTGCAGCACAAGGTACAACCTTGGCTATCTCTGGAACATAGCCTCTTTGTGCTCTCAGAAAACACTCTCTAGAAGATGTTACCTCAATGATGCTGGTCTCTTCTTAATCACCGCTAATTTTTTAGCTCTAGCTAACCAGCATCAATAGTCCCAGTAATGCAAAGTTTTCTCTTTAGTAGTTCTGGTATCTTGTTAATCACAGCTGATACTTCAGCCCCAGCTAACCAGAACCACAGAATCTTCACAATCAAAACAACATGGCCCTGATAAGAGTCTTTAATCTTCCCTTTGAAATTTCACAAGCCAGGCCTCCATCTTCTGCATTGTTTTCAATATGATCTTCCAAGCTCTCACAGAACATCTCACAGAGTTCTTAACAGTGGCTCTTTTAGCTCAAAGTTCTAAAGTCTTTTCACAGTCCTCCCCAAAACATGGTCAGGTTGTCACAGGAATACCCCACTCCTGGTACCAATTTGTCTTAGTCAGGGTTTCTATTTCTGCACAAACATCATGACTATGAAACAAGTTGGGGAGGAAAGGGTTTATTCGGCTTACACTTCCACATGGCTGTTGATCACCAGAGGAAGTCAGGACTGGAACTCAAGCAGGTCAAGAAGCAGGAGCTGATGCAGAGGCCATGGAGGGATGAGCCTTACTGGCTTACTTCTCCTGGCTTGCTCAGCCTGCTCTCTTATAGAACCCAAGACTTCCAGCCCAGAGATGGCACTACCCCTTTGATCACTAATTGAGAAAATGCCCCACAGCTAGATCTCATAGAGGCACTTCCCCAACTGAAGTTCACTTTTCTGTGATAACTCCAGCCTGTGTCAAGTTGACACTCAAAACTAGCCAGTACAGTATGTGCGACAGTTTCATGTTTGTTTATAATGTTTACCTATATCTAAGCTACATGTAACCCTGGAACTCCTCGCTATGTAGACAAGGCTGACCTCGAACTCAAAAACCCACCTGCCTCTGCCTCCTGAGTGCTGGGATTAAAGGCGTGCGCCACCACTGCCTGGTTTATATTTATAACTCTTACATGTTACTTTTACCTTAATAACATTTCAGGGTAATGAAACAAACCGGAAAAAAAAAAAAACCATTTTGTTCAAATTTTGGCCGTGTAAAACAACCATCCGTTACAGTCTCAGATTCTGTGGACTGAGAATTTAGGCAGTGCACAGAGAGAGTGGACTGTCTTTCCTCAGTGACATCTGAGGTTTCAGCTAGGGGATGCCAAGGCTGGAAGCTAATGATAATCTAAACACTGCTGAAGGCTGTTGGCTGGTGCTGAGGGGTGGGACTTTCCAATTTGCGTGTAGTCCTTCTGCATGGATTACCTTGGACTTCTGACAGCATGCCCGGATGCTGAGGACGAAGAGCTGGTAAGAGAATGAGAGCCAAGCTGTAAGCCCAGGGCATCTTTTGGTCCAGGGTTGGGTGTCATCTGTAGCGTCTGTCACATGCCCTCACAAAGGATATGGTGAAGCTCTGCCCTGGCTCTCAGGAAGAAGGAGTAGGCTCCGCTTTTTCCTCCTTTTTTTAATTAATAGAAAATGTTTGGCTTTGATTTCTTTTGTATGTTTTTGCAGGAGTCTGTTACCCACGGGATCCATACGGTGAAAGGGGATAAGATATTCTTGCAAGTTGACCTCTGACCTCAACACCCTTGCTGTGGCCGATATAAATTTTTTGTTTTGTTTTGTTTTTATCGAGTCACGGTTTCTCCGTGTAGCCCTGGCTGTCCTGGAACTCGTTCTGTAGACCAGGCTGGCCTCAAATTCAGAGACCTGCTTGCCCCTGTCTCCCAAGTGCTGGGACTAAAGGCATAAACCAGCACCACATCCAGCAAAAATGTGTTACTCTTTCATAATTTCACATACACTATATACTTTGATTGTATCCCCCAGATTTCTAAGTTTTAGTTTATAATGGAGCACATATTGGTTCATGTAACCCACACTGGAAAAGTTCTGTGACATCAATAATTTTTATAAATCTAAACTGGGGAGACTGGAGCCAAAGCACTTGCCGCATTGCAGAGGACTTCAGTACAGTTTCCAGAACTCAGGTGGTGGCTTGTAACTGTCCAGTCTCAGGGGATCCGATGCCCTCTTCTGGGATTAAAGGCGTGTGCATCACCATGCCCAGCCAGGGCGAGGAATTGTGAAGCTGGTCATGAGGAGGTTGTGGGGCAAAGGAGTCTTGTGTAGCTCAGTGTCCTGTACACGCATTGAGGAAGGAAGGTGAGAGACCAGATCTTTCGGGTTCAGACTCCATCTTAGAAAACCTGCCCTAAGGTTGAACTCAAGTTAACTAACAGGCTAATACCCAGCACCAGTTTCCAGGTTACTCCCTGTAATGGTTTAATATGCTTGGGCCACGGAGTGACACTATTAGGTGTGGATTTGTTGGAGTAGGTGTGTCACTCTGAGTGTGGGCTTTAATACCCTCGTCCTAGCTGCCTGGAAGTCAGTCTTCTCTTAGAGGACTGCATATGAAGATGTAGATCTCCCAGCTCCTCCTGCACCATACCTGCCTGGATGCTGCCATGATCCCACCATGATGATACTGGACTGAAGCTCTCAACCTGTAAGCCAGCCCCAATTAAATGTTGTACTTATAAGAGTTGCCTTGGGAGCCGGGTGATGGTGGCGCATGCCTTTAGTCCCAGCACTTGAGAGGCAGAGGCAGGTGGATTTCTGAGTTCGAGGCCAGCCTGGTCTACAGAGTGAGTTCCAGGACAGCCAGGACTACACAGAGAAACTCTGTCTTGAAAAAAACCAAAAAAAAAAAAAGAGTTGCCTTGGTCATGGTGTCTGTTCACAGCAGTAAAACACTAAGATACCCCCCAACAAAACCTGCATCTAGCACCAGTTTCTAGGTTATTCCCCAACAAATCTGCATCTCCAGGTTACAAGTCTGCCCCTGGCAGATCACTTTCTTTCTTTCTTTCTTTTTTAAAGATTTATTTATTTATTTTTATGTGTGTGAGTACAGTGTAGCTGTACAGATGGCTATGAGCCATCGTGTGGCTGCTGGGAATTGAACTCAAGACTGCCCACTGGCTCCAGCCTCGCTCACTCCCATGTAATATACTGTAGCTGTCTTCAGACACACCAGAGAGGGCGTCAGATCTCATTATGGGTGGTTGTGAGCCACCATGTGGTTGTGGGATCCGAACTCGGGACCTTGGGAAGAGCAGTCAATGCTCTTACCCGCTGAGCCAACTCGACAGCCCGACAGATCACTTTCTAACAACCACCAATCAGGAGGAAAACAGAAGTTAAGTTTTTGTTTGTTTGTTTTTTGTTTTTTTTGAGACAAGGTTTCTCTGTGTAGCCCTGGCTGTCCTGGAACTCACTCTGTAGACCAGGCTGGTCTCGAACTCAGAAATCTGCCTGCCTCTGCCTCCCAAGTGCTAGGATTAAAAGCGTGTGCCACCACCGCCCTGCAGATTCAGCCATGTTTGTTGCTTGTGGTAGCCAAGGGGAATAACTTTTCAAACTGCCTGCAAAGAGTGTGGGTGATTAGCCTGCTGCTTACGGTAGCCATGGGAACAATGTTTCAAGCTGCCTGCTAAGAGTGCGATAACCAAGGACAAGGCGGAAACTCACCACTGTGCTGTGGCATGGCTGAGTTTCAAGTAGACTGTGTCATCCGATGACAGCCCATGGATAACAGACAGACCCCTCCCTGGAAGATGGACTGACAATGGATGACGTTTGGGGTCTTGAGTGTGCTCCTTAGAAAGAGGCTTCTAAGGCTGGCCAGTGGGTTAGAGTGTTTGCCGCACAAGTCTAACAACTTGAGTTCCATCCGTGGAACCATGTGGTGGGAAGAGAAAACTTATTCCACACAGTGTGTCCTCCACACATGTGCACACTTGCCTTCCTTCTCCCATAATAATAAATAAATGAAAAAGCATTTAATTCTAAGCATGCTTTTACCCATCCTCCTTCCTTCCACTATCCCTCAGGAGCCCCAGGTTTACTTAATATTCAGGAGTTTCTCCCCACTTCCCTGGGCTCTCTCCTGTTTCTCTAAGAGATGATTTCTCTAATAAATAGTTCATGTATTTATTTTTTAGTTTAATGTTTCAGTTTCCAAGTGTCTTCTATTGGAAAGGCCATTCATTGTCTTCATTTCTTGTATTTCAACTCACCTTTGTGAAGACATTGCCTGTATTTTCTAGTACAATAAAATCCTAAGAACTGCTTCAGGGAGGCACTTTACACAGGCAGAGTAACAGCGAGAGTAAGAAGCTACAGAGAGGGTTTTGAAAAGCAGCATCCCCATTTTATATATTTAATCTTGTTTTGGGGTCCCACTATCTTGCCTCAGAGAGACTAAACATCCCCCAAGCTGTCCTAATTACTACTCCGATCACATAATGTGATGAAACCATAGCTAAACCACAGAAACAAGGGGAGTGAAATAGAGTTGTTATTTCCATAATAATTAAGTTGACTGCTTTAGAAGTTCTTAAGGAGCCAGGCAGTGGTGGCGCATGCCTTTAACCCCAGCACTTGGGAGGCAGAGGCAGGCGGATTTCTGAGTTTGAGGCCAGCCTGGTCTACAGAGTGAGTTCCAGGACAGCCAGGGCTATACAGAGAAAACCTGTCTGGAAAAACAAAACAAACAAAGCAAGCTCTTACGGGCCAGCAAGATGGCTCAGTGGTTAAGGGCATTTGCCACCAAGCCCAATGACCTGACTTCAACCCCCAGGACAAATCATGGGCAAATCATGATGAGCAAACATTCCAGTAACCAGCATCCCCCTGTCACCACTGCACAGCATCCCTCTGTCACCTTTGTACAGCATTCCTCTGTCACTTCTTTATTTTTTATATGTAAGTACACTGTAGCTATCTTCAGATACACCAGAAGAGGGCGCCAGATCTCATTAAAGATGGTTGTGAGTCACCATGTGGTTGCTGGGAATTGAACTCAGGACCTTTGGAAGAGCAGTCAGTGCTCTTAACTGCTGAGCCATCTCACCAGCCCCTTCCCCCACCCCATCACCTCTGCACAGCATCCCTCTGTCACCTCTGCACAGCATCCCTCTGTCACCTCTGCACAGCATCCCTCTGTCACCTCTGCACAGTACCTGTTCCCAGGTTCCTTTCCTAGAGTTCTTGCCTGCCTTCCCTCAAAGAACTGTGGTATGTAAACCAAGTAAATCCTTTCCCTGCCAGCTTGCTTTGGTGTGTCATCATAGGAATGCTAACTAGGACACTGGTTAGGAGTTTGTACTCTCTTGCAGAGGACCTGGATCTGGTTCCAAGCACCACATTGGTTGATTCACAACCACTGGTAACTCCAGCTCCAGAGGATCTGATGCCCTCCTCTAGACTCTGAGGGCATCTGCACTCACATATATACTAACCCCTATATACATATAATTAAAAAATAAAAATAAATCTTAAAGAAATTAAACTTCGCAGGGCAGTGGTGGTGCACGCCTTTAATCCCAGCACTTGGGAGGCAGAGCTAGGCAGATTCTGAGCTCGAGGCCAGCCTGGTCTACAGATTGAATTCCAGGACAGCCAGGGCTACACAGTGAAACCCTGTCTCAAAACAAACAAACAAACAAACACCCCCAAAACAAACAAACAAGAAAGAAAAATAAAGAAATTAAACTTCCATTTTTGTTTAATTGACCAACTTCTGCTTTAACTGCATCAGGTAAGAGGACTTCTATTGAGATAATCCTAGTGGGGCTGGAGAGATGGCTCAGTGGTTAAGATCACCAGCTGCTCTTCCAGAGGACCTGGGTTTGATTCCGTGTCCCGTGTACCTACATAGTGCCTCAAAATCTGTCTGTGACTCCAGTCCCAGGGGATCCAAGGCCCTCTTCTGGCCCATTTGGCACTGTATACATGTAGTACACATACATTGCAAGTAAAACACCCATATACATATAAATAGAATAAAATAATACTGGTAAACATAAATTGCTTCGCTATGCAGTTACTCTGTGTCCAGGGTTAGAGTCTTGAATGTCAATCTAGCAGGAGGACAAGCAAGGAAGACAGATGCTCCAGGGACCAGGAGGCTCAGTGAATGTTCAGGAAATTGATCTTCATGGTGCAAGGACACTCAGGGCATTACTCAAGGGCTTAGAGGAGAGGAGGCATAGTTTAACAGGTGTGTGCAGGATTTTGGTTCTTAGGTGACAGGTTCTGGGAACAAGAAGACTTAACTGTGGGGACAGGGGAGCAACTTAGGTCAGGCAGAGAGACAAAGACAACTCGGGAGTTAAGAAGGAGTTACAAACCCAAGGTATTGTTATCCAATGACTAAAGTCTTTTAGGCTCCATTGGTAGTAGAGTGTTTGTCTAGCATGCATTAAGCCCTAGGTTCGATGACCAATCACATAAAGTGGCCATGTGATTACAGGACTTACAAGCCTGTAATCCTAGCATTCAGGAGGTGGAGGCAATGTCTGAGTTGGGGTTTCTATCGCTGTGAAGAGACACTATCACATGGCAACTCTTATAATGGAAAACATCTCATTGGCCCTGGCTTACAGGTTCAGAGCTTTAGTCTATTGTTGTCACGGTAGGCAGCATGGTGGCACACGGACAGACATGGTGCTGGAGAAGGAGCTGAGAGTTCTACATCTGTATCCATAGACAGCAGGAAGAGAGTCCCTGGATCAGGCTTGAACATTTGAAACCTCAAAGCCCTACCCTCAGTGACACACTGCCTCTAACGAGGCCACAGGTTCTAATAGTGCCACTCCCTCTGAGTTTTATGGGAGCCATTTTCATTTCAACCACCACAGACAGGGAAAACAGAGGTTCAAAGCCATCCTTGGATAAATAGCTAGTTTGAGATATAGGCGATCCTATCTAAAAATAAATAAGTAAATAGATAGATAAATATTTGAAAAACATAATCTCTTGAGCTGTCAGCCCAATGGGGTTTAGAAAAGAACCTGGGCTTGGGCCCAAGTTGCGCTATATTATCAGCAGTTTGTGATGGCTCGAGAGAAACAACTGCTAAATGTTTAATGTTATGATTGTTAAACAGAGTTATTATTAAAGTTTTAATTATATTGGCTTACAATTAAATAAAATATACTAAGACAAATATTTGAACTTTAGTAAGTGAATATTGAAACTTATCACAGTAATAACTTTCTTCCTCTTCTTCTTTCATTCTCTCTTTTCTTTTTTTCTTTTTTTGAAGCATGTCTTCTTTGTACCAAGCTGGCCTTGAATTAGTTATATAACCAAGGATGACCTGGAACTTCTGATTCTCTTGATTCTACCTCTGGTGTGCTGGCATACACTTGACAATCTTGGTTTTATTTGGTGCTGGGGCTCAAACTCAGAGTGCTGTGTACGCTGGGCCAGCACTCTTATCAACTGAGCTGCAACTCAGGTCCAAGTGTTACTATTATTCATTCTCTTAAAGTTACTTTGTTTCAAGCTGGGCAGTGGTAGCACTCGCCTTTAAACCTAGTACTTGGGAGGCAGAGGCAGGCGGATTTCTGAGTTCGAGGCCAACCTAGTCTACAGAGTGAGTTCTAGAACAGCCAGGGCTATACAGAGAAACCCTGCCTCGAAAAACAAAAAAAACAAAAAAAAAAAGTTACTTTGTTTCTTACATCCCAGTGGAGAAAATACTCTACAATGGCATAGCATCTCTCCACCCAACTCTGCACTCAGTGACATCACATCCAGCAATGTCACACCTCTAGACGTCACACTCAGTGTCCTTACACACAGTGACATCATGCTCACTGATGTCACATTCAGTGATGTCACATTACAAAATCAGCTGTAATGGAACTCTCTTCACACTTTGGAGGTGAGTAAAAAATCCCCAAACTGGTTATGCATATGCCTAATATCTTAGCTCTCAGTATGTAGAAACAAGAAAGTCAGAAGTTCAAGGTCAACCTCAGTTACATAACAAGGACAGCCAGTGATATATGAGAGCTTGTCTAGAAAAGAAATGAACAAAGAACAAACTGCTTTTAATTCCAGTACGTGGGAGGCACAGGCAGGCAGATCTCTGTGAGTTTGAGGCCAACCTGGTCTACATAGTAAGATCCAGACCAGTCAGGGCAGCATAATGAGGCTCTGTCAAAGAAATAAAGACAAGGAAGAAAGAAAGAAAGAAAGAAAGAAAGAAAGAAAGAAAGAAAGAAAGAAAGAAAGAAAGGAAGGAAGAAAGCCATCTAATAAGCAAGGTATTGTTTTGTACTGACTATGAAACTTAGTAAGAAAACTAGGCATAGTGGTACATACCTGTAATCATAGCACTTGGTGTACACACACACACACACTCTCACACACACACTCTCACACACACCTCCCACATCCAGGACTTTGTATATATACATTTCCAGCCTTAAATGTCTTTTGTATCAGGAAAATTTACCAATAAACACACATTTATGTATACATTTTCCCCTGCAGAACCACTTTCTGACATTTACCAACGTGTCATGGCCATGGTCTTGTGACTGAGAATTACACTGGCATGGACTGAGCCTTATGCCTGATTTTAAACTCAAGAAATTCTTAAGTAATGGTGCTGGGTAGCCAGGAGGGTAGGTGTTAAGACCAAAGGCATCCAGCTAGTTCAGGGAGGTGTGCAGAGAAAGTAAGACCAATGTCTTGACGGATGAGTAGGAATCAGCCAGTCTGAGGAGAAACACTAGGAAGACCCAGTGTTCTAAACAAAATTGAAATATAAAAATGTCTTAGTTTGTTTTCTGTTGCTGTGATCAACACAATGACCAAAAGCAATTTGAGGAGGAAAGGGTTATTTCAGATCACACTTTGTCATCAGGGAAGTCAGCGCAGGAACCTGGAAGCAGGGTCCAGAGTCAGAGACCACGCAGGAGCACTGCTTACTGGCTCGGGCTCTCTGCTCATTTTGCTTTCTTATACACCCAGGCTAACCTGCCCAGGGACAGTGCTGCTCATAGGGAGCTGGACCCTTCCACATCAATTATCGGTTAAGAAAATACCCTTTAAACTTGCCTCCAGGCAAATCTTGAGGAGGTGTTTTCTTGGTTGATGTCTCCTTTTCCAAGATGGCCCCAGGTTGTGTCAAATTGGCCAACCAACCAACCAACCAACCAA
>JADRCD010136545.1:0-17999 GCA_019843815.1 Montemys delectorum | reverse complement strand
AAAAATGTAACAGACAAGAAAGCAAATATCAATGAATTTCCAGCTATTTAAACACTAAGTGCAGCTGCATGCTAATTGTCAGTATTATGAAATAGAAAAAAAGTTTTAACTGGAAATTAAAAAGAATGTAGACTCACACATGCACCAAAGATATCATTCAACAAGAAAAAATAAAGTGTATTAAAAAAAAGTTAAAACAATTTTAAACATTAGAATATTCCATCAGCAATCATTTATGTTGGGGGGAGTGGTATTGAGAGAAAGTCAAAAGATGACTTTGGGAACTGTAAAATTAGCTCATGATTAAGAGCACTTGATGCTCTTCCAGAGGACCTAGGTTCAGTTTCCAGCACCCACATGGTGTCTCACACCATCTCTAACTCCAGTTTCAGGGTATCCAACACCTTCTTCTGACCTCCGCAGGCACTGAACACATGGTACCTACACAAACATGTGGACAAAACATTTGTACATATAGAATAAATATTTTAAAAAGATGAGTGTGTTTCTGAGATCAGCAGCTTCCACTTTTAGAATTAAGTATATAATACATAAAAACATTTGTAAAAACAAAATAAAAAAAACACTTGTTTTTAAAGAAATAGTAGAGCAAAAATATTTCATTGGTATCTTACTACCATGGATAGGAACAGTGGTTTCTAGATAAATTTGGACTAGAATGTCTGCCCTCCTAGTACATCCGAAGACATCAGAAGACAACATCTTGAAACAAGCACAAAAGTCTCTTCTGTAGGAGCTAAATTCACAGCATAATGCATCTTAGTACCTTACTGGGTTCAAATCCCACCTCGACCACTTCCTACTGTGTGATTTTGCCCTCTCAGGATCACTGTGCAGACCACAAGGACTCACATACTCAGGAGGGCTCTGAGGGCTGAACACATTCTCAGTGACTTCAGCCATCCTAACTGTCATTGACCAAGACAACCATAGCTAGGAGCAGGCATCATATAATGGCAAAATGAACAGGAGCGTGAAGAGCGGTGGTGCTAAGCAGCCACACCATTGCTAGGAACGCAGTACCATCATCAGCCTCTTCCCATGGCCACTCTTTGATCAATGGGAATGGCCAGGGCAGATCAATTTTGAGTGGAAAAAGGAGAAGTAGCCCTGCCTTCAAAATGCCATCCAAGTGACTCTAGGAAAGAATGAGGCATCCATCCCCAGCTCTGTGAGGACATGCTGTGATCTGAGCACGTTTTCCTACAACACCATTACCCCACACAGGAGGCCTTGTTCACTGGTCAGATACCTGACTCATCTGATCTTGCTACAGAGCCCTTGGAAAATGCCACCAAATGTTTTACTTTCCCTTGTATTTACCAAGGTCGTATAAAGGACGTGGCACAAAAATCAAAGTTGACACAAAGAGGCTTCATGTCACTCTTTCCCTTTAATTTGCTGGAAGCACCGACCTCTGAATAGAAGGAAAAGAGCCAAACCTACAGGCGTCTTGGCATGGGGACAGGCCACCAAAGAGATGTGAATTCCCGAAAAGTAAACACACACAGCTCAGGCTGCTTGGCACCAGCTAGAGTCCAGTCCTACTGTGCCTGGACTAGCACTCCTGCCAAGGGATCACGGGAAAGCAGGGGTTGGGGGGGTGGGGAAATCACACACAAGTCAGTCCTAGCCAGCTATAGAGGAAGACAAGGGGGCTCTGCCTGTGTGTAGCCTGTGTGCGACTGCAAACCTGGACTCCAGTCCAATAGATAGCAGGATAGGATGCTCCCTGCTACCTACACAAGCCCAGGACACAGCTGGACAGTGGGGCCTGGCCAAATCCTGCAGGAAGAGATTTAAAATCAGAGTGACATTAGGCTGTATCTGTTCTGATGAATTTGTACCACCTACTTCGTCCTTGCTTTCAAACCTCAAGCTCAGGATGTCTTTTCCAGTGGAAACTTAGGGATGCTCAGCACCAGTTACTGCACCCAAAGTCATTAACACAGTTATGATTTCTATGGCAGTAAAAGGCTCCGTGCTCTGTTCAGATGATGACGAGCCAAGGCAAACATGAAGGAGAGGCGGGAAATGTATCATTTACAAGGAAATAAGCCTTGTCCCTGGAACATAACTATGCTGGCTTCACATTGAATGTCCACAACAGATTAACTGTTAGCATGAACTGGGTTTTAAAATAATATAAACAGACTAATTTCTCCCTGTTCTCAAAAGCCTCAGGAAGACAATAACACCACCCCCAAAAAGGCACCCAGTGGGAAACATTGTCAGATGACCCCATTTATGGTTCAGTGGTCACCACTAACTTACCATATAACCATAGACATATTATTTGAGTTTTCTGGTCTCATGTCTCCAGTGATAAAATGACTGGTTTTTTTTTTTAATCTTTCCAAATTTCCTCTCTACTCTAAACTTTCATATCCTTGGTTCAAGACCATTTGGACATCATAGTCCAAAAGCTCAGCTGGTGCCTAGAAATACCCCTGAACTCTGAGCTATACAACTTAAGACACAAAAGTGAGCTTTTAAGATGAATAGGGTGTGGGTTTGAGAAAGCAGATAGAATGCTCTGGGATTTGATACCTTTTCCTTCTTCCTGCCATTATGAAGGGCTACTGGCCAAAGACCATTTACCTTCTTTTCATTTTTACAGAGCAGATCATTTAAGCATGTTAAACAGTAGAGGCTCCTAGCCATGGGCTAAAAGACAAGTGACCCTCGGTGGCCTTAGTTGCCTGCAAGGTCCCCAGAGGTTCTCAAAGGCTTACCTTCCACCAGCTGGTCCAGGCTGGAGACCTTCTTGAGCCCATCGATGGTGTAGATGGTTCTCACCCCCTGGGGTAAATTCACATTATCCGAGAGAGTTCGGGTCAAATCAGCCAGCAGGGCCTCGAAGGATCTGAAGCGGTCTGGGGAGATGGCGTACACAATTCCTTTGAAGTAGCGGTCACCGTTTCTGTAGAATCGAACCTTCTTGGCTTTCTTCTCAGAGCTGAGCGTCTGCAGTGTGCGGGTGCGGTAGAAGCTGCAGTGGGCGCTGTGTGTGGGGCTGGGCAGGCCATTCACACGGGACCCCCTGCTGTACCTCTGCGCCTTGTCCCGCTCATCAAAATGCTCCAACTCCATATCTCTGCCGAACGACATGGCTGGCTCGTGTATGGAACCTGTGAGCCCCAGAAAGAGATACAGATCGGTTATGTGAAGACCGTGGGTTGAGAGTCTCTGAGAGCAGCTGAGTTTAAACACTGGTGATGTATTTGGGTTGTGGAGTGGGAGAGAATGAGGAGGAGGAGAAGAAGAAGCAAAGAATGCAAAAAGAAACAGATCTCAGTGGTAACAGCCACAGTTTGGTTATATGCAACAACCCCCACTATTGCCTGCCTATCATTCCTCAGGCTGCATCACATCCTCTCAAGGTGTCACCCTCCCTATTTATAGGTCCAGAAACTGAGGCCTGTAAGATTTCCTCTTAAATTTCCCAAAGTAATTTCAACTCCAACTCCCCACACCCCCACCTTTGCCTGACTATAATGCTCACTATGAACTGGGCCCAGGTAGTGTAGTGTGCCAATCCCGGAAGCAGGTTTAAAAAAGAGAGAAGAGCTTTCATGTACTAAGCAGGGGGTAGAAAGATGAGGAGCAGAGGGAAGTGGGGGATCAGACTGTAGAAGCTTTAAAATGTGCTTCTATGGCCAGGCGGAAAGGAAATTAAATCAATGCGGAGGGTCTATGCACTTTTAAGGAAGACTTTGAACATAAACATGTATCCCATATGCTAAAGTGTGATTTCATCTCAGCCCTTTGCTTGTGCTTAGTAATAAAATGGGATAAAAAGAGAAGTTGACAAAGGAGGGAGGAAGGGAGGGAAAGAAGGGGTAAGATGTAGAAAGGAAGGGAAAGGAGGGAGAAGAGGGGAGGGTGTGGTTAAAGGGCTGAAGACATCATTCAGGCTGTTGAGCACACTTGGCCTAGTACCAACTGTATATAACCTTAGAAATCTACTTGATTGGCACCTGTAAGACTCAGTTATAAACAGGAGTAGGAATAGTATCTAATTCATCATTCATATTTACTATTAATACCTATAAATCTTGCATAGGAGGAGTACTGGTTTGTTTACAGAAAACGTGTCTTCTATTCCTGACCTTGGCACAAAGATAGCTAGGGGAACAGAATCATCTACTACCCCCTTTCGCAAGGAAGGCATCTGTTTATTAGATAAATCCATTCTTGCTAGAAGTGAACTGATAAAGAACTGGTACCTTTGAAGGAATATCCGTTCAACACAACAAGTTGGAAAGTTGGAAAACCTACATCAAAAGAATACATTTTTTTCATGATGAAATTTCAGGCACACTGAAATAAGTGAGGTAGAAATCCAAAGGAAGAACCAAGCTTTCTGCTATTTCCCAAGTCACTGATGTGAAACTCTGACCCCTGAGCCACTCAGAGAGAGTAAAGTTTACTTATCAGTTGAAAAGTCAGTTTAATTTAAAATTTGTATAAACTGAGCATGGTGAGCTATCGTCGGCCACAAATAGTAACTACAAGGCCAACCTGAGCTACATGAGACCCTGTCTTAAAAAGCTCTAATTTAATTAGTTAATTATCTAAAACTTGTAATAAGAAAGTTCACACATGAAATCATAGCTAGAGAATTTGTAGAAATCATTCCAGAAATGAATCAAGTACAAGAAAGCAATATTGATGACTTGACAGCTCAATGATCTGTTATATGAGAGAAGAGACACAAACAGAACCCTTATCTACAACTCACATAGCTCCAACAAGGCAAGTAGTCTCATCAAAGCTAGGTATGAAAAAACGGGATTTACCCAGGATCTCCAGGTTACAACGGAGGGAATTAGATTTTCAAGTTCGATTTATCGGGATTCCAAAGTTGGTGCTCTTGCTCCCCAACCCTGTGACACTAGGTTTTGTTCCCATGGAAAACATGGGTTTTGAAGCCACCACACTGGTCTGGACTTTGTACTGGCCAGCTCTCTTTTGTTAAGTCCATTGAGAGGCCTGGGAGCACAGAGGAAGCATAGTGTAATGAAGACCCTGAGTTTGAGTTCAGAGTGTCTTCACTTCAAGCAGAAAAACTGTCTCTCGTGCCTCATAAATAATCAATTGTAACCCAATTCTGCGTCTTTATAAAAGCTATACTAGCTGTAAAGTGGTTTTGTTGGTTTTTAAGTAAATAAACTCAAAATAGTCAACACTGGAACCAGTCCTGTGGGTACTAGCTCTGTAACAGAACCAACAATTCTGCTCCGATATTGATATCTGCTCCTACTTTGTTCATATCTTTGTTAAGTAGTCAGTCTTCAAAAAGATGTGTGGGTTGAGTGAGGAAGGGGATGGAGGAAATTTCCATGTTATGCCCATACAGCATACACTTAGTGCCCACATGCTAAGCTCATCAGTAAACACCAAGGGGACTTTTGATTGTGTTCATTTTCCTTTTAAAGGTACTGGCCATACTTCCTCCCAAGTTGACTTAAGCAAAAAGGAAATAAAGAGGAACTGAGCAAAGAGTGGCACAGTTATGTGACCAGAGATGAAGGACATCAAGTTCCAGGGGTCTTCAGTGGTTCACAGTTGGCAAAATCCAAAAGAGTTTTGGCAGTGGTTCAAACTGGGGATGCTTTTAGGATCAAGAGCCCACACTAAATGATAGGAAATCTATTTAAAGCAGAAGAGTTGGTTCATTTTAATAACTGGTTCACCCAGGGCAGGCATTCCATCTCCTGTTCCCCACCAGTGAGCAGGCAGTGATGGGGCTAGCATGGCAGAACTATGCTTGGAGTGAAATAGCGGCCAAAGCCACAGCTTCCACTAACTGAAAGCCAAGGCACACCACGCACACTCCAGTCTTCTGGAGATCACGTGCGGAATGGAAACAGGTGCCCTCCCCTCGCTTCCTCGGGTGCAGCTTTCAGAGTCTTACTCATACATGTGAACCATGAACTCTAGAAGAAAATTCTCCGGGCTTCTACAGGGTCACACTTCTTATAGAGGAAGCTAGCTAGAACACAACTGGCCAGCATTCACAGAGCATGGGAGGCCAGAAGTCTCTGGATACAAGTGTAGGCACCAAGAAGGTTCTCAGAGCCCTCAGCCACGGAGACTACAAGCCGTGGGTGGGGAAGGCCATGGGCTTCTTATCATTTTCTGTAAATATTACAAAGCCAGAAAAGCAGTGTTGCTTATTGTGGGATTTCTCATCATTCTGAGGAATATCGATATTCACCTTTCTGTGAATGTGCTCCCATGTCAGCAATTTAGAAATACACATACACACACACACACAAACACACACACACACAATCTAACATCTGGAAATCCCCAAAGACATATTTTAGCAGTTGGATTAGGATTCAGGTGGATAGAGAGGCATGGAATAAAAGACATGCATGTGTATCTCCTGAGTACGTGCACCACCCTAGCCGGCACATCACAGGATGTGTGAGCATCTTTTAAAATTTCTAACATATAACCTCCCTTGAAATCCCTCCTAACCTGCATTCAGGAAACATTCCATACCAAAAAAAAAAAAAAAAAAAAAAAAAAAAAATGCTGCCCTACTTTCCCTTCCCATTGAAAGGAGATATATTTAGGACAATTCAGGCAACGCCCCCCCCCCCTTCGGAACACCCTGCAGTGTAGCAGCTGAGTGTGCGTGCACAGTAACCTGGGCACACATTCACAGGTGCAGTCAGAGAGGGAGCCCTGTTTGAATGAAACCTTCTTGTTACTTCTCTCACCCACAAGGATTTCCTTGCCAAATCCAGTGGCGATGCCTCAGAAACCTGATTTTCAAAAGCAGCCTCTTTTGTGGGGCAATGCGGCGCTGTGTGCGCGCTCCCCCTAGAAGGAAAAATGTCTTTTCCTATCTGCACGCTTTTAGCACTGCCGGTACTAATTCGTACACGAGGCTGCCTGGCTGTCCCCAGAGGAACTTGAGAACATGCAAAAAAAAAAAAAAAAAAGGTTCTTGCAACGCCTACACTGCAGCCCCCATCACCAGGCACATGCCACCCTCCTGGATACTAGGGAAAGCACACACACAATAAGAGGCCAGGCTCAGCCACTCCTTCTCTGCCCACTTGGTCCTAGCTCCACAGCCAGTCCTGACAATGACAAGCGCCTCTCCCAGCTCCTCCGTGGCTCCCTATCTCCAAGAACAAGGCGATGGGAAGCCTAGAGGGCCCAGCCCGCCAGACTTCCTATTTAAAGCCGGTGGCACCAGACAAAAGAGGCAGGAGCCAGCAGCCCTGGGGCCGCGGGCACACAACGCTTCCTGGCCGGACCAAACTAGCCAGCCCAGGGTAGCCGTCTTTCGAGGAACGGCGGGCGGGGCGGCTGCCACCCAGTGGGGTCCATCCTGGCCAGGGCTCCCAGGGCTGCGGTCAGAAAGCACCATAGGGCCTGCCCGTACCTTCCCCAGCCCAGGCAAAGCACGCACCGGTTGAGGGTGGAGGCTGGGTTGTCTGTGGCCGGCTGCGGGAGCTGTCCTCGCCGGGCTGGGCGCGGCTGGGGCTGCGGAGCACGAGCGACTGGAAGCTGCGGCCGCTAGTGCACTGATGCGCTGGAGCTGGTCCTCATTGAAATGCGGTTCTCCGCTCAGCCTCACTCCAGCCTCTCTCCCGAGGAGGGCGGTGGCGCGCAAGCTTTTCTTGTGTCTCACTCGCTCACATGCCCTCCCTTCTCCCTCCTTCTCCTGCTCCGCCCTCCGCCCTCCTTGGCAGGGCGCGCCCACCGTGGCTGAGTCCAGGGTCCTCCCTCCTCTAGCCAGGCTGCAATGGTCTTGGTGATCTGGATTGCCTGGACACTCCTCCGCTCCCAAGCCTCCGTAGTCCTAAGAAAGGACTTGCCAGTGGATGGAGGCAGCTTGGATGGTGGCTCGGGAAACGAAGAATATCTATGGACAGAGATGCATCTGAAGCAGGTCATGTGCTGCGCAGAGAGGTGGCCCAGTATGGAGGTTGCCTTCCTCAAAGGAGACCAGAGGAACTCACCCACCTACGCACCCACCCCCACACACCCCTACATCTTTTGACTTGGCACCGTGGTTTGACACACCCTTCCCAGGCATAGCCAGTGGGGTTGCCCCTCAAAACTGCTTTTTCTGAACTGTCCTAGGAGACCAGATCTGGACCCTTCAAACTAAGAACTGTGGAGTAACCTTCAGTATTCCTACTGGGGAAGGGCCACTTTCCACGGATCATCTGCGATTGATCCCAAGACATGAGTCATTGCTGAGATGGTGACCTCCTGCTTAGGGCTTTATTTCACAATAAGCCTTTGATAACTCAAGGCCACACTTGGACTGCTCCTGGAGGCCTCTTGGCTGCAAGACTGGCCGTCCGTCAGGGTGGAAAGTCCCATAAGCTTACACAAGCCTTCCCTCCCAGAAGAAGAATGTTCTCAGAACCCAGATGTTCCCAGCTTCCTCTGGATACAATTCTGGGGACTGGGAGCCCATCCCAGGTATCTCTGAAACATTTGCATGGCTCAGTATGCAGCCTGAATATTAAAAATATGCCGTTAGACAATACGTAGACGCGTGCCAATATATGTTTTCCTCTGTCTTACTGACTCTGAGCTGCTCAATGAAAAATATAAAATTAACTTTCCCTGCCCACTGGGTCCAGTTATGTACTTTTTTTTTACTATTTATTATTACTAAAAGTTATTCTGAAATACTCTCCCGAAGTATTCTGTTCATGCTAATTACCCTTTGTTAGAGAATGCAGCTAACTGGGATACATTTTACATATTCAATAAATGATGGCATATCTACCTCTGAGCTAAGTAAAAGGCTAGAGATGAGTATAAAATGTACTCACCAAATTAGCTAGATGCAAAAGCACCACACTCTGTTTCTTGGAATTCTGATGCAAAAAGTAAGCCTCAGAGGTGAGCCAAGAGATGGACAGAAAACAAATCTGTTTTACTGAGATCAGAAATCAGGACCTCTGCTTATCTTGCCAGTGAAGAATCCCGAGTGATTTCTTCCAAGTGTATAACTAATGGAGATCCTACCTTGAACCTCCCCGCAGGGGACATGCTGTCAAGGTCGTTTCGTTTTATAAGTGATTTATTTATTTCAGTTCTATGAAAATTGAATTGTTTCCCTGCACGTATGTATGCATGGTACGTATGTATGCACAGCACATGTATGTAGTGCACTTGGAGACCAGGAAAGGATGTCGCATCCCCTAGAACTAGAGTTGCAGGTGGTTGTGAGCCACTGTGTGGGTGCTGGGAACTGAACCCAGGTCCTCTGCAAATGTAGTAAGTGCTCCTATTTATTCACTGAGCCCTCTCTCCAGCCCCTCCGGGTAATTTATTAAGCATTTCATATGACTCGACCACACCCGACCCTTTTTTCCTAGTGTTACAGGGTTGGCTTGAATCCAACATACCTCAAACACCAGGTCAATGAAGGAGACAAAAATGGATTGTACTCAACCTGCTACTGATCAATCAGGACCTCAGAACAGACTCAGGAGCAGAACTGAAGCAATGAACCAGAATATCACAGGATATTTAAGCTCACAAATCATAAACATCTGCGCCAAGTTATTATTACATTTTCCCACCAATTAGGATAGGAATTGGTTCTTGGGCCTGGGAATATGACCTTAGGTTAACCCTGCTAACAAGATGGAGTTGTCCTTGAGATAGCTGGCCTCAGAAAACTGTCTCCTTCCAAGTTGTCCCTGAGATGTTTGGACTCAGACAAGTTATCTTTTCAATAGAAGCTGTTCGGCTATTGGGGAGTTCCCAGTTCCCCTAGAGCCTAGAACCTTGAATTTAGTTTGCCCCTATGATTAAATGGGAATCTGAAAATAAAATGACAGTATTTAGAACAAGTTGGGATTTTTTTTTCTAATTCCCAACACTAGGGTGCCTGCTTGAAAAACGGAAATAATGTGTTCAAAGAAACAAGATCGTGGTTGACTTTTTTAATGGGAATATCTCTAGACATCACTTACCTTCTCCCAAAACTACAATACAAGTAACAAGTAAGTGGATGAATACCCTCAGCAATACCCTGCCCACCAAGCTATGGCCATATCACAGCAGGAAATCATGCTAGGTAAGCCCCACCAGGACCCTGACTAGACTAAAGCCTCCACCAGGCACCTGACTAGACTAAAGCCTAAAGCTGTCCCAAGGTAGTTTAAGTCTTTAGAGGATGTAATTCATATTTTATTCTTTGAGAATTTCATACAATGCATTTTGATCATATTTACCCTTCTGCCCTAATTTCTCTTAGATTCAACCTCGCCTCCCTGCCCATTCAGCTTCGAATTTTCTTTTAAATCCACCCAGATGTTTTGTAACAGCTTTCTCCAAGATTGAAACATTCCATCCTCCAGAAAGCTCCTTAAACTGGTAGGTAAAGTGATCCAAAATAGCTCTAGAAAGTCCTGAAACCAATGAGATTTACTAACTTCTCCCTCCAGAGTAATCAAGAACAGCTGAGAGTCCTTCTCAGACAAGCCAAGCTGCAAGGATGACTCTAAGACCAGACCTCCTGTTGGAAAGAGGTTTAGATCTGAGTCCCCTGGAAAGAACATTGCCTACCCAGGTGAGCTGCCTGCAAGCTATGCAGGGTACTTCGGCTTTCCTAGACTTTCTGAGCCTTTATCTATGCTGGGTGAGCCTTGGTGATGCACTGTCTTTGAGTCATTTCTACTCCTGCAAGTAACCCAATAAAACTCAGCGGGTCACCAAGTTAGACATTGGGGTATCCATACATTGGTCTGTTGTGGGTTCCCAATCAGGGTTAAGTAGGTGCGGGTGTTGTGTCTCCCAAATGTGTCTTGTCACACAACACCAGTCCAGCTTGTGTTACCCAGCTACTCTTGGGAGTAGAGCCTGTCCTGCAATGTCATTTACCTACCAGGGTCACACACAGTTTAAAAACAAACAAACAAACAAACAAACAAACAAACCAAACACTGACTCTTTCCCAACAGAGGATAACAGCAGATCTTCAGCTGGGGTGGGATCTTTGTGCCCACCTTCCTGTATTGGGATTTTGTCTGTCCTGAGTTTTTCACAGGTCTAATGCACTCTCCCACAAATCACTGTGAGTTCATCTGGTTAGCCACCATGTTGTGTCCAGAGAACATGGTTTCACCACCTCTGGCTCTTGGAATCTATCTACCTTCTCTTCATCAATGGTTCCTATGCCTTAGAGAGAGAAATATGTTAAGTGTATCTGATACAGGGTCTCGCTCTGTAACCTTGGCTGGCCTGAAACTCACATGCAGGCTAGGATGACCTCAAACTGACAGAAATCTGCCTGCTGCCACCACTCTAGTATTGTGCCACCAAGTCTGGCTCAAGGAATGTTTTAAATTGACATTATTCCCTTTTATAAGAAAGAATTGATCCCCAAACTGACCGTGTGTATATATCTATATCTGTATTTATATCTATATCCATATATATGTGGATATATATATATATATATCCACATATATGTGTATATACACATACATATATATGTATGCATACATATATATGTATATATATGTATTTAGTCTGACAAGACACATAACAAGTGTAACCTAAAGGGGAGAGATTTTTCTTGACAAAAAAGTTTCAAGATATACAGTCCATTGTATTAAATGCCAAGCCCAGCTCCACTTTCTAAAGCTACCCGTGTTTTTAAATTCAAGTCAGTTTTACACTGCCTTGGTCATTGTGCTTATAAGGCAACCCGGATTCTAGTGTGTTGTATTATCTCCTCTAGAAAATGCAATCTTTAAATCAAGGAGTTTAATCAGAGCTGAAGAGATTGCTCAGTGGTTAGCGCACTGGCTGCTCTCACAGAGGATCTAAGTTTGAACCTGAGCACCTGCCTGACAGTTCACAACCACTTGTAACCCTAGTATCAGGACCTCCAACTCCTTCTTCTGTTCTCCGTGGGCACTAACCACACAAGTGATGCTCATACATATATTCAGGCCAAACATCTATACACATAAAACAAAATAATTTTAAAAACCAGCACTTGTTATATAGCTTTCGTGTACAGCCCAGGCCTATCTGCCTATACATGGCATCACACACAGTGATCTGGGCCCTCATACACTGATTAGCAATCAAGAAACATATCCCACAGACTAGCCTAGAAGCAATCTGGTGGAAGAATTTTCTCCCTTGAGATTCCCTCTTCCCTAATGACCCTAGCTTGAGGTAAACTGACAGAAAAACAAACTTCACAAGATCTTTCAAAATAGTTACTGTAACTGCTCACTTATCTCTGGTATAGCAGTTCAAACATTCTAAGGCCCGGGTTATATCATTTTTTTGTATCTTTATGAGAACCAAAGACCCCTGATAAACTAGTAAGCCCTCCATAAACTTAGTTTCCCAGGCCTCTTTTACCTTTTCCTAAGAGAAATTTGGCTTCCTATGGGTGAACTCTTCGCAGCCCACCCTCGACCCATGCCTCTGCTCATCAAGTACAACTGAGTTCTACTTCCCTGGAGTTTTTCTATTTGTCCCAAAATCCACCTTCAAGGGACTCTTGGAACTCTGGCCAGCTTGGGCAGGAGTGGCAAGCATGGCTCTGGCAGACCTTGTCCTTCTCCCCAGCCCCTCGGCAGAAAGCTAGCCACCAAGGCCTATTTCCTAATTTGGCCTCTTCCTCCTCCAAAAGGCTGACTGCCGAGATCCAGCTCTCAAAGTATTGAAGTCCAGCAATCAAAAGTCCGCCCCCCCGCCCACATTCGCCCAATGAACACACCCAATCAAAATACACTACCACACCCTAACCCATTCTAACACAGACCTCCTCCTCTTCTTAACATTTACTCCGCACAGGCTGCTGTTTATCTGCTTGAGTCAAAAGCAGCCACTTTAACTTTTCTTCCCTGCTTAATAAAGGATCTCTCTGTGAAAATAGGTGCTGGGGTGTGTATTGTGCTACTCCTCCAGGAGGAACCCCCACTGTGCTCCACACTCTTTATACCAAAGGGACTGAATCTAACAGCCCTCACTTGCATGTGATATTTCTCAGCCCCACTGCGCTCTCCTAAATCCCCTGTAGTTATGTTGGAAACCTCAGACTCCTACTCTTTCTTATATTATAATTTGGAATGCCCGCAGCCACTTGGTCCTTGCCATCTCTCTACACATCAGTTTCTAGAGAGCTGGACGTGATAGAGCAAGGGTGATCCTCCCAGGGAAGAAATGGGATTTTAAAAGTTATTGGCACACTGTTTCTATTGATGGACCCCACCATCAAATCAATGTCCCTGACACGCATGCCATGAAATAGACTCAGCTAATGAGTTAGAATCCTCATGCTGGTCAGATGTAGGTCTTAAGATTCCTCATTTCACATCTTCTCAGTTGCATGCAGGGGAGCCCAGGGTTCACTCTCAAATTTCCTTTGAGTTACATATTGTTCTTTGGTGTTCTTCTTGACCTGTGATGTGAGATCCTTTCAGACTCTGATCGTATTACCTTGCACCTGAATAGGCCCTTCAGCTGCCCAAGGCCCTCATCTCAGTTGCTAATGAAAGCTTTCAGCAGGAACACAGTCCCAGCAGGCTCTGCCAGTACATTGCCCATGATCTCTCTGCAGGTAAACGGTTGATGCCCAATGACTCTCTCAATACACCTGGGTAATTACAGAGCTAGGCATGGTCTCTGCTGCAGTAAATACAGAGAGAGCCGATGGTGTCTAAAACTCACATTTATACACCTCGGATTACATGTTTGGTGCCATGTCGAAGTCATGACTACCTACAGAGCACCTGTTTTTGCAGTCATCCATCCAATAAATAAGTTCTGTGTGTCTTTCCAACATGCCAGGCACTGTAACTTGGCAAGAGTAACTCAATCATGAGACTGAGTTATAAGAAATATGTGCTCTGCTGTGGCAGAGCTTGGAGGGAATGTCCTGTTAAACCTGTACTTACACAAATAGTCATTTAGGTTCTACTATGAAGAGGAGACCAAAAAGAGGTTTATTTTCCTTTGTCCAATGAAGAAGTAACCTATAAACAAGGCCCGAAGCTAGCTTTACAATAAGGCGTAGTGTATTCTTCCCATCAGTAGAAGACTCAAGATGAAGATTCTGGAAGGAAGGTGTGTGCACACTGAAGGAACAAAGGCCTCATGGGGTCTGGTGGAAAGGAAGACTGGGGAGAGGCAGCCAAGAGGGCTGGCAGGCACTGGATCTTCAGAGACGCAAGCAGGAGGGACTTTATCTTATGAAACAAGGAATATTACTGAAGGATTTTAAGCAGAAAAGCTATTACAATCCAATATGTACATTTGAAAGCGCTATTAGCTTTCCTGGCTGTGTTATAGTGGGGACGGGCTAGAGTATAGGAGCCATTTTAGTGTCCAGGCTATGACTGGGGAGGGTGGAAGGGAACCTTTAGTCATTGCTCATCTGAACTTGTAAGTGTATTCAGATCCACACAGCTTTGGAAACTTATTGGTTAAATCTGACATCTCTTATGAACATGTAGGTTTCCAGGCTGTTCTTAATGCAACAACTTCAGAAAAAATATTTTGCATGTTATTTTTGTACACTCTGTGTGTGTGTGTGTGTGTGTGTGTGTGTGTGTGTGTGTGTGACATTGGGCCCGTTGTCTCATGAGACAAGGATCTGTCACTGGAACTTGGGGCTTACTGATGAGGCTAGGACCCCTGGTCAGCCTGTCCCCCGTCCCAGTGCTGGTGTTACATGTGGAGGCCTCTCCCCAATCCCCTTTTAAATGATGCTGAGGCTAATGATTGAACTTTGGTCTTCACAGAAAACAGTATACTGACAAAGCTTTCTCCTTAGTTGCATTACTTGAAGAGTAGTCCCCTCAAGTAATGAAGAATTTAAGGATCCTAAAGTTAATCTTTAAAAGAAAAAAAAAATCTAACGCGTGAAATTTGATTTAACTAACATTCTGCCAGAAGTTTATTAAAAAGACAAATAATTCACTCATTGTATTCATGAAGACAGGTACATTAAATCTACTGCTTTGCTAATTAACATTCCTGTGAACTCTTCATGATCTTATAGAACACAAATATAATACTGAAGAAGACGTAAAGTTTGAGTTAATTCTCTGGGAATGCAGAACTCCAGAAACACCACAAAAATTTGGACTTGAGGCTCAGAAATCCTTTCAATAGATTTGTCTACCAGCTGAAGAACTTCATCAGAAAAGTCAAAGAGCCTTGAGCAGGTTTTTAACAAATCCCTAGGTGTCTAGTAAAGTATAAAATTTAATTAAATTTCATTTTTACTTAGCATAACTTCAACTTTTAGGAATAGATTTGTCTCTCTCTCTCTCTCTCTCTCTCTCTCTTTCTCTCTCTCTCTCTCTCTGTGTGTGTGTGTGTGTGTGTGTGTGTGTGTGTGTACTGAGCATACTAATGTGTGGGTGCACTTACCTGCACAGCTACATGTGGAAGCAAGGGGCTTACATCAAGATATCTTTCTCAAGCATTTCTCCTCCTTGCTTCTGAGGCAGACAGTGTGTCTCCAAGATCCACCTGTCTCTATCCCCAAGCGCTGAAGTTACAAGAGCATGCTGCCACACCTAGGTTTCTACATGGATACCAGGGATTTGAACTCATGTCCTTGTGCTTGTGCATCAAGCACTCTACCCATTAAGCAATACTCTACCCCCTTGAAATCAATTCTTAAAAGACCTTCTAGGCGTCAAAGCATAGTTTCTCCATGTAGAATTCATTCTCAAGAGATTGCCAGTTGAGTTTCAAAAAAATATCACATAATATCTAAGTCATTTTCCAATGTTGTGTTGAGCCCCAGTAATACCTGTCCTGGGCACATGCAGTCTGTGTGCCTCCAGTCAGATAATCTTACAAGGGGATAAGGCATGGAGCCCAGTGGAAAAACATTCTGATAAGGCCCTGTGTCCAAGCTCCAGTCCTGGGAAAAAGTAATGGAACACTTGCTATAATCCCACTGCTGATGAACTTCTAAATTTAAAAAAATTCAAAACATGTGTATGCTTTTCTAAGATGTTTCTTTCACATGTACATAGAGCAAAAATATAATTTTAAATAAAAATATGAAATGCGAGTATAATAATATTTAACATTCTTCTTCATTTAATAATTGACTGTAAACACGTTGGATCTAACCTTAAGGGTGAACATTACAAAAACTCCCAAATGAAATATGAAGGATGATGAACCCTTTGTGACCATTGACTTCACAGAGTTTATTTAAAGAAAATGTAAATTATGAACCATACAGAAGTCACTAAGTTGTCCTCCACAAAATTTTAAAACTTACACTCTATACAACTCTTAAGAAAAAGAAAAGAATATCACAAACAAGAAATTATTTCCAAAGCATATTGAGAAAAGAATACCAATTTCAGAATAAAGATCCCTTATAGGTCAACAGTAAAAACATAAAAGAGGAACTATTTTAATAAATACACTACACAAAAGGGCATAAGAGTAGTCAGCATCGTTAGTCACCAGGAGAATGCAAAACAAAGCCGCAATGAGACACCAGTACAGTGCCAACAGCAACCCCCAGCAAGACTGTTGGAGTGTAGGAGAGGACAAAGAGCCACTGCTGGAACTTGTCACTCTTGCTCATGAAGATAGAAAGTAACACAACTTTGTTACAAATAAGTTACTGGTTTCTTAAATATACACCTACCTTGTCACTCAGCAGTCCCATTCCTGGGCACAAAGACTGGCAAGCAAATTTTTATGGAAGGTTTTATTCATAGTAGCTAAAATTTATCCAAATGTCCCTCTAATGGTGAATGGATAAACAAATTGTGGTATAGTCACACAATGAACACTATTCAACTAGTTTTAAATTTGCCAAACCGGAACTCAAAATATACAATGCCACTGATCTCAAAGCAAAATAATAAAGTATTAATTGAAGGAAGTCTGATCCAACTGAAAAATCAGCACTGACAGGAGCTATAGCTGGGGAAAAGTTGACTATAAATGACACACGTGAAATTAGAGGAATAAAGAAAAAATTCTACATTATCGCTGGGTTCTGGCTACATAGCAGTACCCATTCGTTGAAACTCAACACATTACACACTACAAATTTGTCATTTTAAACACATGGAAACTATAGCTCAATGTAGCTGATTAAAATTTTTCACACGTCAAATACAAAGTCAAAAGGCAAATGACAGCCTGGGAGAAAATATTTGAAAGGTATAGGGCCAACGAAACTTTCCAATTCCTAACTGAAAGTTCAGATCATTGTAAACAAGACTAAAACAAAATGCATTTTCTCTAATCAACCTAGTCTCTACAGGAACAATTTTATAATAAGAATTTCTGGTGAACAGAGATCCTGGTGCAACTGTGATATTCTCTGTGGAAAGTAAATTAAAGTAAGTAAACAGAGCCTTGGATTCGGTAGACACAATCCTATAGAGCTTAAAGCATCTCTCTATGAAGACTGTGTACAAAAAATGCTAAGTTCTATACTTTCCCAACTTGTGAGTAGGGAAATGACTAATGACAGAGCTACAGAATATAGTGAGCTGTAGAATATCATGAAGCAACTGAGGGCATGTGTCAGGCTGTATGTACTGCAGGAATGAATGTGCTATTCTGGTCTATGGAAAGCCGAGCTATAGAAATGCATACGGTGGCAATGAGAGTGAAGAAAATCTGCATGCTGTATCTGTTTTTGTACAATCTGTGAGTTTATAAAATTAAAAAGATAAGCATACAAGTAAAGCTATCAAACACAGCTACTTGGAGAGGAGGGAGAGATAGGTTGTCACCCTTTTCTTTGTGCATCCTTAGAGTGTGTCCTGTGGCGATGAAGACTTGCTGCTTTCATAGTCTGAAAAGGAAATAGTTCTGAGAACTGGGTGCAGAATCAATTTCACACTTTCACTCCACTTATTGGGCACTTTCAAAATTCTAATGCACCACGGAGGCATGTGACAGGGACCCTGAAAAGTTACTCCATCCTTGGTTCCAGTAATATGGGGGGGGGG
>JADRCD010136540.1:0-13884 GCA_019843815.1 Montemys delectorum | reverse complement strand
CACACACACACACACACACACACACACACACAGACAGGCACACACAAGCAAACAAATCTAAAAAAAATAAATAAATAAAATCTTTGGGAAAATAAAGCAAGCTTGGCCAATGATCCCACTATTTTCAGTCAAGGTACTCCTGCTGACCACCATCTGAGGCCAGCAAACTACCACATAAAGAGTTAAATTGCAAGTAGTTTGGACTTCTCAGGACACAAAGTCTCTGTTGCATTTTTGTTTTTTGTTTCTTTTATAGTTATCAAAAACGTAGCAATAATTCTCATTTATTAGGGCAAACACTAAAGACTGAGACCAACATAATCCCTTGCAAGCCCTGGGCTCTCAGAGCTAAGGTGTTAAAAGCAGCCACAAAATCAGGCTTCCAGGCTTCCAAGCTGCCCCTCTGATCAGCCTGTCAGCCTTCTACCTTGAAGTACGTAAGTCTCTTAAAGATACAGTTCCTAATTTATCAAGAGCTTTTTCCCTGAGTGAGTATTGAACTTTATCAGATACTTGTTGGCATGTATTAAGGTAATCCATATTCTCAATAAATTCTATTGATAAAGGGCATGCTAATTGCTTTGTATCCCAAGCTTGCTTCTCTGAGATAAATTCTAGTTGGTCATGGTACACAATCCATTATGTTTCTGCACTTGATTTTCCAATGCATCAAGAGCTTTGCCTCTATATTCATAAGGACCACTGCTTTGTAACATCACTGCCCCTGCCTGGTATGATACCAGGTTAATATTGGCCTTGCTGGCTGAATGAGCTAAGAAGTTTTTATCCTTTTAGACCTTGGAAGAGTTTGTCAAAAACAATGTCAAATCTTCAGAATTTTCAGAATTCAGCAAGAAAGTCCCCTAGACTCACATAAAAAAAAAAAAGATGACTTATTTTGTTTCTTTCCTTATTATAAACTTATTCACATTTTAATCTATTTGAATCAGTTTTAGTGATTGATTTGTCTCTCTCTCTCTCTAGATGACTATATTTTTCATCAGTTGTCTAATTTGGTAGCATAATGTCATTCACAGAATTCAGTCTAGTAAAGGTTTTTATAAATTTTGTTGATGTGCATTTTCTCTTTTAAAGAAGACAGCTTCCAAAGTAGTTAGTTACATCCATAGTAGTAATGCCTCTATTGCACTAGAAAGCACATCTTGCCTATCGGGTCATTATTGTAGCTTTCAGGATTTACAGCTGGGAAAGACTGTTGGAACTTCCAACTGCATCAAGTGGCAGCTGAAGAAGAAGCCCACAACTTCTCAGAGTGCTGACAATGAGTGAGACTGGAGTGCAAAGGTTCTAAATGGGAGAGCTGCATCCCACCCTCCAAGTTCAGACCACCGCAGAAGAAAAGGTAGAGAGAATAGAAATGCTTAATATGGGGAGATGTTTGGGGATAAAAATGTTCTGGGCATGACATAGACTTTGTACCCATTGTACAATGTACATGTATTCAATGTACACAAACTCATTCCAATTGTAGTTATCCACTCAAGACCTGTACTCATTAGTATTTCATCAAGGACGGGGCGGGTGGTCCATGTTGCCCCATTCCTCCCTGATGGACTATGGACAGTTAAGGTTGTTGAGGAAGGGGTACCATTTTTGATAGTAGTAACTGGTCATTGGTAATTGCTACAGGAAATACTTTTCCATTCAGAATTGGAAAAGAAAGTTCAATTAAAACCAGTGGATCGTACACACTAAAACAGACATGAAAGTGGGAGAGGACATATTGTCAAGAAGTTTTGGGGGATGAGGGCAGGTAATGACAGGAGAAGGAGAGGTGAAAATAATTAAAACCAGTGGATCGTACACACTAAAACAGACATGAAAGTGGGAGAGGACATATTGTCAAGAAGTTTTGGGGGATGAGGGCAGGTAATGACAGGAGAAGGAGAAGTGAAAATAATTAAAATTCATTATATAAATGTGTGAAACTGTCAAAGAAGAGAAAAAGTAAAAAGCAAAAAGAAATGTCTCTCTAGACTCATATCTGCAAATTTTGATGTTCAGTTTCATTTTCATCAATAAGAAATGTGCTATACTGTTCTTTTTGATTTATTGTGATTTATAGTTTAACGTTGTATTCCCAAATTTCTTTCAGGTATTTTCAAATTGATGTGTGTGGTTGGAAAATATACTGTGTAAAATTTATATTATGTTCAACTTTGCAGGGCCTAGTTTTCTCTTCTGTCTCTATCCTAGAATTGTGTGTGCTTGGAGAGACTGTGTTTCTGCTGCTGCTTAGGTAAGGAGTACTACAGAGGGTCATGCTGATTCATAGGGCTGCTCCTGTTATCTCTTTTCTGATGTCTGATTGCTAGGTCAGCCAACTTAAAGAACTGTGCACCCCCATTATTAACTGACATGTACATGGATGCTATGACTTTACAAACATACGATGAAAAAAAAACCATCATAAGTAAAAAATATTTAATATTTCCTCTTTATCTTACCATAATCTCCACTAGTGTGGGTTTTACCCCTATGGGAATAGATCTTTCCTAGTATAGACTAAGTGAGTTTCTAAGTTACAGAATGAGAAGAACCTGTATATATGATATAAAATCCCTTCTTCAACAGCAGTTTCCTTTTTAAGATATAGAATTTTTTTGACTTAGCTTGTACCTTTGTTACCTCTAATCTCTGAATAGATCAGATTAGGCCACTGGTTCTCTAATACTGTGACCCTTTAACACAGTTCCTTATATTGTGATGACCCTCAACCATAAAATTTTTATTGTTACTTCATAACTGTAATTTTGCTACTATTATGAATCATAATGTAAATATCTGATGTGCAGGGTGGTCTTAGGCAACTCTTGTGAAAGGGTCATTTGACTCCTAAAGGGGTCATGACCCACAGATTGAGAACTGCTGGGTTAGATGTTCTATTAAAAAGTAGATCTCAATGAATAGGACTAGAAGCCCAGCTCTGAATTCTGCAAACTACTTGCAGTTAGATCATTACACCCCCTTCAGTGTCTAGGTTTATAATGACACTAAGTAAAAAGAAAAAGTTGGAGGTCTCAGGTCCTCAGGCCTAACATCAAACATAGAGAATCCAGACAGTACCAACCATTAGAAGATGATAGGTTACAAAAAGACAATGCTCTGTCCTTTAATCTAATTTGATGCTTGTCTTGATGGTTGTAGCAAGTATTCTAAGAGATGACTAGCTGTTCACAGCAGGCATTCAGGTGAGCTTATGTTCTAGGGAAGTCCATGTTTTCTCTGGCTAGCAGATGTTTTGTTATCTGATATTTAGAAATAAGGCAAAGTTATCCTTTGCCATTATGCATAATAGGTCTCAAAGAATAAACGAAAACCCTTTTACTATAATTCAGAATGCATTTTGCTTTTTTTGAAAGTTACAATGGTAAAGCTTTTAAAAGCCAAGGCATGGGGACAAATGTAAGAGAATAATATGACTGAGTTTGTGTCTAAGGGAACAGCCAGAGACTCATCATGTTTAGCATGAAGAAGAGCAGATGGAACCCAAATGGCCTATTACAGTAAAAAAAAAAAAATCAGAAGGACTCCTGTCTCATTAGCTGGCTAAATGCCCCCTCACACATTAGCTATCCTTTCTATTCTAACCACTATTTGTTTGATAAGAAATTTCTAAATAATAAAATCTAGTCCTGGTCCAAGTCATCAGTCTCAAAGCAAACCCTTTCCATGGTCTAAAAAAATGAGGGGAAAGTGGGAGAGGAGTAGGTGAAAAAAGGCCCATGGGTTTATGGTCGCATTAGCTGCAGACATCTGAGGCTTTCAATAGTGGAGGAAATGCACAAATGAAACCCCAGGACTCTCTTTCTGATGCATCTATAAAGCTTGCAGCAAATCTATGCTGGGCACGCATCTCACGGCCCTGCCATGTGGCAGTCACCCAGACTGGCTCTTTCTAGCCTGAAGCTCTCAAAACAGCACAGGAATCTGGAATGCTTTCCTGATTGGACAACTGGCCTGGCTATAAGGTCCTGTTTCATGCTGACTTGTGAAGTCTACTGCAGCTCTTTGAAGGCTGTGAATCTCTGATGTATGTTATCCCTGTGCCAATACTTTTGGCAAAGGGGCTTCACACTGGAATTTTCAGTGGTGACTAGAGCCTCAGGCCTTATCAGTTGCTCTCCTCATTGCCCAGTCACTAGTGACAACCTCCTGGAAACTGGTCCACTCTACGAAAAAGAAAAGAAGCTACTGTGTTGCAGGCATAGAAGAGTTCTTGCTCCCTGGAGAATGCATTTAGAGAAGATCCTGTTCACTAGGACCAACAGCCCAGGAATCACTGCTGTTTCATGGAAGTCGAAAAGAAGCATGAAGTTGCCATACAACTAAGGGTTAGATGAATGACAGAAACTTACCTTCAGTGACTCTTAATCCATTTTAAACTTAACATCACTGGGGTCTACAAAGTGGGCCTACAGGCGAAGATGCCTACTGCCAAGCCTGGTAGCTTGAGTTCAATCCCCAGGGTTCATATTGTACAAAGGAAGAACCCATTCCCACAAAGCTCTCCTCTGAAATCTACACATTTGCTATGGCATGTGCATATGCCAAGCCCCCACTAAATAAATAAGTAAATAGATTAAATACAATAGAGCTGGAGAGATGGTTCTGCAGTTAAAAGTGTTTGCTGTAGCATTCTGTCCTCATCTGTGCTAGACAGCTCACATCCATTTGTAACTCCAACTCCAGCTCCAGAGGATTTTACAGCTTCTTCTGGCTTACACAGTCATTTATACACACACACACAGCAAAAATTACATATAAATATTATAACAACACTGAAGAAAATTTAAAAGAAAAAATGATTTCTTTTTCTATCCCAAACAACTAGATTCTGTTCACTGGGACCAACAGTTACGTTAGCTCTTTGTTTCTTAAATAATGTCGAGTAACAAATCCTACAACTTGATCAACTATTGGAATTATCTAGGTGGTTCTTTCTGGCTAAGTGTAGTTGGCCATCTTTATATGTCTGGAATGTCACTGGCTGTTGGAGAAGCTAGGCTGGCTTTGGTTGGCATAACTGGGCCAACTTCCTCCCTCTCTCTGTCATGCTTCTTCAGCAGGCTAGACCCAGTGGGTTTTTGTGATCCTGGTAGACGGATCTGCTAGGAGTTATACTTAGTATAACGTACAAAATTAGAATACTAGTTGCTGCACTCAGCGATTGAGTTACCTGTTGATTCTGAACTAAGTTTCTGTGGTGTTTTCCTTCACAACACGACTCAACTGTGTTCCAGAGGGAAAGATACAGCAGCAAAGGGTGGGTTTGCAAGAAGTGCACCTCCAAAAGCTGTGGGGATTTGGAAGTATGGGGCTGGTGTGGCAGCGACCTGCAGTAGGAACTTAGTGAGCTAGGTGGAGAGATTTCAGAGTTCCGACTCAGAGAGTCTGCAAAGAGAGCAGGCCAGCCTGTCTGCTGGTGCATGGCCGGCCTGCCTGCCGGTCGGTGCCCTGCTGGTGTAGTATGGATTGGGTTTTTTTATATTTCACACAACATGTATGAATCTATATATCTGTATACATATGCTTATATATACCTTTGTATAATATATGCTAACTTAATACATGTATAGTCATAAGTGTACAGGAAGATCTACTAGTACGGAAACATATAGATGTCATAATGTAATATATTCCTGTTTCCCATGTGTGAGGGTTAGACATATGCATTAAGAGCTCACAAAATATTGTTCAAATACTAAAGCTGGTAAAAATTAAAGCTTGTAGAATGAAACAAGCACAAAGAATGTGTGATGGAAACCATATCTGTCTATCCTGCAAGATCTAAAATATCTAGTTAAACTTACAACATTAGTTAAACCTAAATTATCTAGCATATGGCCTTTTATAGGAAAATTTGCTAGAAAATAGGCTCCATGCATGATTTTTTGACAGAAGTTCTGTTCTGTATTAATGTTGAAACCTGGACATTTCTAGGGACTGGAGAAATGGCTCTATGGGTAAGAGTACCAGCTGCTCTTGTAAGGGACCAGGATTTGATTCTCAGAACCCTTATGGTGTCTCATTACTGTCACTGTCTGTAACTTCAGTTTTAGGTATCTGACACCCTCTTCTGACCCCTCAAGGCACCACACATGCATGTGGAACACAGACATGCATTCAGTCAAAGCACCCATGCACTAAAATAAAATAATTAAAAAATTAAAACTTAACAATGACTTCACATGTAAGAATTCTCCCCAAACAAAAGGACAATGAGTCTTCATGTATTGATTACTGACAACCATGAGTATTCAACTTAAAAGCACACATTCGTGCGAATATACCTTTCTATTCTGAGTGGAGTTCAGTCTGAGTCCTTCAGGTCTTTCTAAAGCAAAGATACCATGTTTATATTTATAAAGTTGAGTGTTCAATGCATTACAGATGAACACTGGAATATTCAGCCATTCCAGAAATTTTAAATAACTATTCCAATTCAGAAATAACAGACAAGCCATGGATTATTTGCTTACCATTTATTTATTTATTTATTTATTTATTTATTGTTGTTGTTTGTATATTTGTATGGAAAATAAAGTTAATAACACATGTTTCCCACCTTGTTTTCTGAAACAGGATCTCCCACTAAACCTGGAACTCACTAGTTCAATTAGATTGACTGGATAAAATTTTCCTATAAAAGGCCATATGCTGGATAATTTAGGTTTAACTGATGGGAAATGTCACTATGGAATGACAGCTTAGCAGTCTTTGACTTAGTGAGTCCCTGGGACCCCTCTGCCCTCTCAGAGATGGCATTATACACGCAAAATGGATCAAAGTTTTCAATCTGTGATGCTAAGTGGTCAAGCTCCGGCCCTCAAGCTTGCATGGCATACACTTTCATAGCTGATCTATCCCCACCCCCACCTAAGCCATAGTATTTTAATAGGTGTTGATTATTATACATAGATATACATTTTATAAATATATATGCATACAAAAACATCATATGATTTGAACATATTCACCCCTCATACTCTCCTATCTATTCCTTTTATTCTCATTCATTCAAAGGTCTCATTTGTACATCCACTTCCTGTTTACGTAGATGACTGAATGTATCTATATAAAAATCTAAGATCCACCATTCAGAGTCTGCTGTATTATGCTTCATAGGAGGCTCTCCAGTTACATTGATTTTCTTGCAAATGACATAATTTTGATCTTTTTTGTGACTGAATAAAATTCTGTCATATATTTATCCCTCATTTTCCTTATCTATTAATCTGTTGAGGGACCCCTAGAGTGATTCTATAACTTGGTTGTTATGGATAATGCTGTAGTACAACCCTGATGTGAAATATCACTATGGAATGACAGCTTAGCAGTCTTTGACTACATACCCTGGAGTGGTAGAGCTGGGTCGTATAAGAGTTTTCTTGTTTAGCTTTTCTAGAACTTATTGATTTCCTTGGTTGTTAGACTACTTTACCTTTCTCTGGCACCTTAATAATCTGGAACTTATACAATTACATCATTAATAGGTTAAAAGTGATAACAGCAGTTCTATATACCTGCCACTCTCAAAAACTAGGGAAGGGGAGGGGTAATTCACTGGGCTATATTTTGTTTTCCATTATAAACATATGTATGATCAAAGCTGAAGGGAGCTAAGCCTTTAGTAAATGGAAGTTTGTGTACCTGAATTTCATGGGTCTTGAATGTTCCACAAGGGAACCAAGCACAGCAAAAGTATTTATACATTAGGACCACTAATCAGGGTTTAATTAGCCTTATAATTAGAAGGGTAAACAGAAGTACAATTCCCAAATTGCTCATTGTTTTCTCTCTCATGTCTATGGAGCACTATTTTATTTGCCTTTTTACCCCCAGCAGTTCAGCATAAAATTAATCATTCACTGTGTTAACCATTGAAAGGGTTGCTTACTTGTCTCCTTCCACAAAATTCTGCTTTATCATATTTGGGTAATTATGATGTCTGAAGACATCAGCCATAAGCTTGTTCAGCTCTGTGACTGTTGTTGAAAATGGCAAGTGAAGGTGTTGTTTTAATCCTCCCCATGGGTTTGTTCCAGTGCAAAATAGCTGTGCAGAATCCCCTTGATTCGTACATGCTGGCACTTTGGCTGCTTGTTTCTGATGCTCCCTTATACTAGCTTCAGAAAGGCAGGTTTAAATGAAATTTTCTTTAATTTACCCACGATGACACTAGCACGCTGAGAAGGGGCTAGCCCAGAGGTCATGCTACCTAGGACAAGCATCACTAAGCATGATATCCGGATTACCCATTACTGTGAGAGCAGAGTCTGTATGTACTTCATGGGCATCACTGGACATCTCATGTGTATCACGGGACATGTGCTTGGTTTTGCCTATCTCTGGACCCTTTGCCCATGGCCTTCACATCAGCCATCTGGTAATGCCCAACTCAGTGACTTCTGGCCTTATCAATGCCCTCATGTTCAGCTCCTGCTGAGGCATATAAGATATGACAGGATCTGTCTCACACTAAGTGTTTACAATCCAGAAGTGCAGAGGAATTGCTCCTCCATGGGATAAGCCTTTTACCTAGGCTATAGCAGATAACTCTTCATCCTCCCATCCCTTACCCACACCTAGTCTGATCATCCTGAGATGCTTTGGGTCCATAGGCCACTGGATCGGACTTTGTGGAAAATCATTTCACATGGTGTTATCTGATAACAAGCACAAGGATAGCTCCTCATCCTGCCTCTCCTTGCCTTTAACTTTTGGCCTCTGGAACCTGTCTAGTGTATTAGTGCCCAGTACAGTAGTAGATATAAACTGTGACCCGAGAGTCCATTTTCTGGAACACAGGTCACTTTTACTGAATAAGACTGTCTGAGAGAAGAGTGGGTGTTTGTTTGTTTGTTTGTTTGTTTGTTTTTGTTACAGCCTTCTAGTCACCCTACAATCTGATGGCAAGCCTATCTAGAATGCAAACTCAGTACAATAGACTTGCAATTTAGTGTTTACTCACAGGTGACGGGCAAGAAAACGAGATGTGCTGCCATGCTGGGTCAAGATGGAGACAGAAACCCAGACAGGCTATACAATGGAATACTGAGTGGTTTCTTATGCTACAGTATACCCACTTCCATACAGTGAACCATCCCTTCTGCCTGTCCGGGCACAGGGATAGCCGGTTGTGCTGCAAGGACATGTGATATCGACACTTCTTAATTTCTTGTTCACAGCTGTCAAGTCTCCTGCCTTCTGTTGGCCACAATTTTGAACATATTCTTTTTCTCCCCTACTCTCTATTTCTTTTTTACTTCCCTACATTTTTTTCCAAAATGTACTTAATTCCAAAGAGCCTGATGACTCATCTACTGTGTCTTATTGAGAAAATTTTAGCCTAAATATCAAGTAAACTACAGTTCTATCTACACACACACACACACAACATGTCTGGGGGCAGAGACCCCTGGTGTTGGGTTATAGCTTGTTTCACCCTGGGTGTCATATTTTTAAAGGGGTTTAAAAGGGACCCCCCGACAAACATCTTTAGAATGGCTATAAATAGCACATCGGCAAGATCATGAAACAAAAGAGAAGTGTAACCAGTATAATTAGCTCACTGAGCAAGTTCACTGTTCTGGGGCTGAAGATGGCTTTCCAGCTGATCAGCCTATGCAATGGGAAGGAAGAAAAAGCATGCCCTACACAGGCTGAGCATGGGCATGGGCATGGGCATAGGCATGGGCGTGCAGACCCTAGCCCCAGCCCTGCTGGACTCCAGCTCCTTGCCCAAGCTGTCAACATTAGTCCATCAATGGGATTTGTGAAATCAAGAGGGAAATATTTGAGAGAGAAACCAAAGGCTGAGGCCAGGAAGCAAACAGAAATTCAGAGCATATGGAAGACGATGCCTGGCTCATGCCAGTGGGAATGAAGAGAGATTGTCCTATCCAGAGAGCCAGAGTTTTACAAATAACAGTGATAATGGAGGGCCTTGACCATTAAAGTTTCTTGAGAACCTCATTTGACAATGAGCAGATTCAGGCCTTACAAAAACTTGCTAAGGCAGAGTTGTTATTAGACCCATTTTACAAAGGAGCAAACTGAGGTTTGGAAAAATTAGATTTCAAGGACGTACACTTTTGAAAGCAATGGTGTATTTTTCACTTTATTTAATCTCAACCCAAACAAGGGAAGCAAGATGGTGAGGCGAATTTGATACCATTGAAAGCCAGCATTCCCAACTGGAAAACTGCTCCCTGGGCACAAACTGGGGTTCAGAGTAGGCAGCAAGTCTGACTAAGGCCACCAGAGTTGCCTAACAATGCACCTGGAAGTGTGGTCCTTCTCAAGCTCAGGCTGAGATCCTCAAAATGCACCTACTACTACACTGGAACATCAGCTCTGTGCATTTCAAAGGTAAGACACTGAGAGCCATCTGTGTCCCTTCTGCCTCCTGTCTATATTGTCCATGAGGGCCTTGTGGGAAGAGACTATGTCTCTGTAGCTCCCTGTATCCCAACCACAGAGACTAACATTGCAGAAGGACTCAATAAAGCTTATCAAGTGAGTGGATAGTTTGATGGACAAAGAAATGAACATGTAAATTCCTTTCATGATGACTTGAGTTTATTCTCAAGAATCCATATGGAATTCTTGAAGGAGAGAGCTGCAAGTTGCACTTTGACCTCCACAAAGCACACAAGAACCATGGTATGGACACACATACACATACACACACACACACACACACACACACACATATATATATATATATATAATTATAAAAAATAATCCTGGGATATGTGTTTTTAGAACAAATTCATTACTTCATTTAGTATTACACTTGTTGGTAACTTTGACAAATGAAGGAAAGTGAGAAATGTATTTGGTGATAAATATTCAATATTTAGCAAAATGCCTTGTTTACATTTAAATGAAAACTAAGGACAGTACAGAGTAATATCGTGCCTCACACTATATTTGATTTTAACAGCTGGGGGAGACTGTTGTTGCTGTTTTACATATGGTAGACCTCAGAGCACTAACACATAGCTAGAAAGTAGGTATGCCCTCAGATTTTCCAACACTTACCAAGCAATGGCTAAAAGAATAATAATACCGCATGAATCAGCTTGTTTGCAGTGGCTAGACTAATGCTGGAAGAATGGCTTCTATGGTTCCAGAGTGTCAGTTTTGGAAGGTAAGGAAACCTTTGTTCCAATGGGAGGAGAGGCCCTTGGCCCTGTGAAGGTTCTATGCCCCAGGGTAGGGGAATGCCAGGGCCAGTAAGCAGGAGGGGATGGAGTGGTGAGCAGGGGGAGAGGGGAGGGAACAGGGGTTTGTTTTAGTTTGGGGTTTTTTTTAAAGTTTTATTTTATTTTATTTTTGGAGGGAGACCTGGGGAAGAAGATATTGTAAATAAAGAAAACATCTAATAAACAAAAAAGTCTAAAAAAAAAAAAAAGAAAGAAAAAAAAACTTTGAAAGGTAGGTGACAAATGCCATGCAGAAAGATCTGTAATGGGGGCAATGAGCTTCTTTGGGACAAGTTAATGACTTAAGGAAACATTCATTCGAGGTTGGGCCTGAGTTCCTTGACTTGATGAACCAGGAATATGGCCACAGGTTTCAATGTGCACCATAAAAAGGAAGGTCATAAACAAAGAATAGGTAATTTTATTGTGAATGTAAAAACAGAGAACAGATGATTAGTCAGTTTATCTGAGCAAGACTTCAAAAATAAGACATAAGATAGATGATGATCTGTTTCTTGGTAAATGCAAATTGTCATCAGCTAAGCAGAGGAAAAATGTTGGTACTATAGACTGGCTTGCTTAAATTTTGTTAATCTGTGACATGAGAACTACTGCTTTGGGGTTAAGTTGAACTTGAGAAGAGATGAGAAATGTTTAGTTAGGTATAGGTTCCAAAAGAAAAATATATAGTCAACAATCTTGTTGTAATTTCCTTTGGGGTAAAGATTTTAATCTGGGATTGAAGAATATGTTTTGGTTGTAACTGTGTTTAGTGAATATGTAACTTGTGACTATGAGGTAATCTTTTCTCCTACATAGAGAACTTTGTCTTAGGGGGTATAAAAGAGTTTAGGGAAAAAAATAAAGTTGATGAAGTTAGCTCATAGGAGTCATACAATAAATAGATGTGCGTGTATTTGTATGTAAAATGGCTGAGCCTGCTTGTTGAAGCTTTGTCCCATTCCATATGTCTGTCTGTCTGTCTGTCTGTCTGTGTTTATGTATGTATATACATATAAATATATATGAAGATGCTGGAGCAACTTTATCTACCAAGTGTGTGTGTGTGTGTGTGTGTGTGTGTGTGTGTGTGTGATTTTTTTTTTTTTTTTGCTGGTATCCAAGAATTAAGTTCCCTCAGAAGAAGTTCGCTGAGTGATTTTCACCAACTCCATACTCAGCCCTACCTGGTTTACCCTTCTGTCGGAGCTAGTCTTTCACAGGCGGGTTCTTTGAAACCACATAGAGAGTGATGGCAGTGGAACACTGCAAATAGAATTCACACAATGGAACTGTAGCCTTGAAGACAGCCACAACAGTAGATTCTATGCTATTTGTATTTTACTAAAATCTAAAAATCAATAGCTAAATGTGTACCAATTCATCTGCTATGCACACCATTACTTTAAGCAGTTCACCTTGTTTAATTCTCACAGCAAAGAGGAAGCACTAGCATTTTGTATTTGAGAAATGAGAAAATTGAATAAAAAAGAGGTGAAATGACTCTGTCAAGCCACTCAAACTCAGAACACAAACTGGAGAACACATCTGCTTCTAGCCATTGTAGTAGGCAAAGGAGAGGAGAGGAGATAGTTCAATGTAAAAAAAAAATGTGCAGAAGTTGGGAACTAGCCATCTGGCCATTCTCTCTCTAAAGCTGCACCTATATTAAATGCATCACCATCATCATTAAAATGTAGAATCTGAAGAATGTGTTCTTGGTTTAATTTACTATATAGACTGAAAGAGATTTTTACATTTAAGGCAACCAATGTACACTCAAAGAACAGTATTACTATATTTAGGTAGAACCTGAGTCCCCATCCTGGCTCTAGAACCATTTGCTTATGTGACATTTCCTTTTGGCTTCTCCAAACCTATAAAATAGAAACTTTATCTTAGTCATGGTGACTGTAAGCACTAAATGAGATATCTCGATGAGAGCCATAGCCCATACACGATTTAATAAAAAGGTTTGTTTCCATCCCATCCTCCTTTAAAGTTGGGGAATACAATTATGTTCTCTTCAACTCCTCTTCTTCCTGAGGTAGCATGCACCTCCTGTTCTATACATGAGCCTGCCCTGGATCTACACAGTAACAAACAGGTCAAAATGAGGACATACAAAAGGATGTCATTTCTGCCACAAATGATGCTGACCAGCACTGCCAGTGCAGAAGGGTCACATCTGTACATTCTATGGACCTTATTCCTACAGTCTTCCTTTCTTCAAGCTAATAAGTTCAACTTTTTGCCCATCTCAGCTATTCATCCTGTCATGCCAACTGTGGTCATGCTACACATAAGAGGCCTAAAGATCTGCTGGAGCTGAATGCAATAAGGTAATGGCAGTGGTCCAAATCCTGTGCTGATGATTGTCCAAAAATATCCCAGAGCATTGTTGACCTGTGGTCTCTACATGTAAATTCTTTTCTACTCATGTTACTGGTTAGAACTCCTATGTTGTTGTAAATACAATTTTCAGTAAAGGAGATGATCTGGTATTTGGTCATTGCTTCTATGTCTTGTCTATACTGTGGTTATTTGGTATGTTAGACACTAGCTATCACAAAGACAGAAGGCAGAAGCAAATGAACTTCTTTGAGTTAAAAGCCAGCCTGGTCTACCCAGTGAGTTCCAGACTAGCCAG
>JADRCD010136535.1:0-13413 GCA_019843815.1 Montemys delectorum | reverse complement strand
AAAAAAAAAATCAAAAACAAACAAACAAACAAACAAAAAACAGATAGAGAAATTGAATCAAGCCCTCAGATATGTCCCACCCGACTGAGGCTCTCCATGTGAGTACCGGCATCTTCAGACCTGCTCCAGGATAAGCAAGGAATAGGTTTCCCCAGACCTCAAGCCTCAGTCAGAGAGGAAGGGAACTCGTGCTAAGACCAGGTTCTGATGCCTCCTTGCCCTCCAGCCTCTGCATCTGGAGTCATGAGGGGGCCCAGTGTGCTCCCCTCTTTCTGTTGCCACTGCAGGTAGCTAGGGGAGGCAGCTCAGGCCTCACCAGGCACCAGTCCTGATGCCAGGCTCCTGAACACCCTTCCTCTTACTTCATTAGGTCTCAGAGCCAAATCTCAATGGCTGCAGCTAACAGGCTGGTCAGGGAGGCAGAACAGGCACCCTGGCCTGAATCCAGACTAGCTGAGTGGCTGGACAAACAGTGTCTCCAGAAAACCATCTGCTGCTCTGCCAGCAGCAGCTGGAAACGGGAAGAGACTGGCCTGTCCCAGAGTGTGGGAAACTGTGCCTGGGGAGTGCTGGGGAATGAGACTGAGTCTCCTTCTACCAGACACTGGCCCTCTCTACTTGAGTGCCTGCCCCAGAAGACCCCATCTCTTCATCGCTACCCCAAAGCTTCCTCACAGCCCCACGGACAGCCCTCCCTCCTTTTGCTTGGCCCTGTCCCAGGATCTGAGGGGGCACATGGTAGCTGTGCCCTGGGAATCAGGAATAGATGTAGTACCTGGACTGACTCATCTGGCCCAGCTTATCGGGACTGCCCAGGAACCAAAGCTTAAGTCATAGCCGTAAACCCAGAATCCTCCAGGGAGCAGCAGGCAGGGTACAGGAGGAGGTGAGGTCAGGAATGGATCTGACATCCATTTGTCTCTCCTCTTTTTAATCCTTGCTCCCTGCTACCTTCCCTAGAAACCTCTAGAATCCGTCTAGACTCCGGGACACAGAGAACTGAGCAGTGCAGGAGAAGGAGGGAGGAGGGAGGCAGAGCAGGTGCAGGCAGAAGGAATGAAGAAGCCCTAAACAGCTTTACTTCCTGTTCTACTGCAGATCCTGCCCAGAGCTCTGTAGACAAGCAGACCCTCTGCAGAGCTCCCAATTTCTTCCATATCTCTGGGGAAGCCTGTCTCCTCCATTCTTAGTTTCCTCCTCTATAAAGAGGTCACAGAGCCAGGTGTGGTGGCACACACCTTTAGTCCCAGCACTTGGGCGGCAGAGGCAGGTGGACCTGTGAGTTGGAGGCCAGCCTGGTCTACAGAGTGAGTACCAGGACAGCCAGGGCTACACAGAGAAACCCTGAAACGGGGGGGGGGGGGGAGGGGGAAGCAACAAAAAACGAAAAGCAAAAACCCACCATCACGAAGAACTCCATGGCCTCGCTCATCAGTTCGCTGAGAAGTAGAGATGAGAGACACACACACACCAGACATTGTGTGGACTCCATCAAAGGACTTTTACCAACATAGACCTAAGCTTGCCTCAGAAAAGTCTGGAGGAGGGGAGGGGCCTGGCACAGTCCTGTAATCTGGGCAGTCAGGAGGTTGAAGCAGGATTAAGTTTGAGACCTAATGGGGTCATATAGTAAGACCTTATCTCAAAGGAAGTCGGGATGGGGTATGTAATGACACACCTTTTTTGTGGGGGGGGGCGGGTTCAAGACAGGGTTTCTCTGTGTAGCCCTGGCTGTCCTGGAACTCACTCTGTAGACCAGGTTGGCCTCGAACTCAGAAATCTGCCTGCCTCTGCCTCCCAAGTGCTGGGATTAAAGGCGTGCGCCCCCGGCGTCATGACATGCTTTTAAACAAAAATCCCCCAAAGGGGCTTGGGGTTGTGTCTGTTTACAGCTCAAGACACTATGACTGCATCCTGCAATGTGAGACAGCACCCTGGGCCCGGTGTCACTATGCCATCAATGGAAGGTCCAGCAAGCAATGGGAAGAGTGGAGGCCTGGCCCACCCAACTGGTGGCTGGACACCTTGTCCTAGCCCTCCACTTTTCATCCTGAGCAGACAAGCCGGGTGAGCAGATAGTGCTCGGGGCATCGCACCAGACAGCCTTGTCCAAAGACTCTTTCTGGAGCGTTCAGCAGGGGTGTGGTTTTTAGCTTCCACCCTTAGGAAGGCAGCTTAGCTGGACAAGGGATCTGGATACTTCGATTCAAGTCCTGGATCTATTACATGTCCATGCCCATCGGAGAAGCAGAACTCACTTCTTCACATGCTGATAACATACAGTATTTACTGGGTGCTTCCCCATAGATGGTAATCTATGCCAAGAGCTTGGCACACTCTATCCATCCTCCCAGCAATGCTGGGTCAGCTATGACTTTCATGGAAAGCCTGTGGCTTGGGGAAGTTGCCTGTCCTCCCCACTGTTGCCAGGGTGGTGGGGTGTGCTCTCTCCACCTGTCTCCATCACCATGTGGGGTACCAAGTAAGCAGAGGAGTGTGCTGGCAAGCACACAGGAGCTCAGGCGCCATCACATCAAGTGACCTTCTTCCCTCATCTGATGAGAAGAGAGACCAGACACTTTCATTGATTGTCCAATAACCTATGGTCCTGATGGGGCAGGAGCTGCACAATGAGAGTGGGCCACGGTCATGGAGCCCCATGGTCAGGGGCTGCTCCTGGAGAGGAGACCTTAGCCCCAAACAATGCACACAGGGCTACTGTTCTGTTTGTGTTTAAGATTTATGACAACTGAGCCATCTTTCTAGCCCCCGGGAGCTCTAGTTTGAGCCATCTGTCATTCATTCAAACTGCTAAGGGTCTATTAAACGCCAGACGGTACCTGAGCTAGGTGTTCTTGGCCCCATTGCTTAACTTCTATCAGAGTGCATTTTTGTGAATGGTCAGGGATCAAAGAGTTAATAGACTCCTGATCTCCCAGGTCACCAGAGTAGGAGCAGGGTAGGCATGTGGTCCTGGAGGCAATTGGATAAGGAGCTGAGATGCAGAGCCCAGGGGTGGGCTCCAATTAAACCACGGCTTTGTTGTTCTCTAGGAGTCCTGCTCTGTTGGTTAATCTTGTGTTCCAGGGCCATGGCCAAAGTGGCTGTCTTCCGGGAAGGCATTTTTCTCTGTGGCTCACCCATAATCCACTCTGCAGTTTCATCTCTTCAGAGCATCCTTTCAGCCACAGATACACCATGACCACCCCTACACTGCCAGCCAGCTTGCAGGGAAACTACAAATGAGGCCAGGGTTTGGATCAGGGCAAGAGATACCCACAGGCTCACAAGACACCCAGAGGAGAAAGCAGAAAGTTCCTTTGGGCTCAGAGTTTTGGGGGACCTAGGTAGTAGTTCACTCAGTTGGTAAAGGCACTTTCTGCCACACCTGACAATCAAGTGCAATCCATAGGACCCACAGAACAGAAAAGCAATTCCTACAAGAGGCCCTCTGGCCTCCACAAGTATGTTGTGGTATGTGTGTGCCACCCACAGATAAACAAACATATAAATCTAAAGTTTTTTTTGTTTTGTTTTTGTTTGTTTGTTATTTGGTTTGTTTTTTGAGACAGGGTTTCTCTGTATAGCCCTGGCTGTCCTGGAACTCACTCTGTAGACCAGGCTGGCCTTGAATTCAGAAATCCGCCTTCCTCTGCCTCCCAAGTGCTGGAATTAAAGACGTGGGCCACCACCGCCCGGCAAATCTAAAGTTTTAAATTCAACTTTTAAACATAAAGTGGATTTGGAGGCTGGAGAGATGACTCAGCAGTTGAGAGTAATTGCTGCTCTTCTAGAGGACCCAAGTTCAAGCCTCAGTACCCACAAGCATCTCTCTGTAACTCCACTAGAAAATGGAAGAGTGGATTAAGAGACCTGAGGAGAGACAGAAGCTGCCTCAGATCAGAGCTATGGGAGGAATCATGAAGAAAATGATTGGGCTGGAGAGATGATGGCTCAGTGGTTAAGAGCACTGACTGCTTTTCCAGAGGTCCTGAGTTCAGTTCCTAGCAATCACATGATGGCTCACAACCCTCTGTAATGGGATCTGATGCCCTCTTCCGGTGTGTCTGAAGACAGCTACAGTGTATTTATATACATAAAATAAATAAATAAATCTTTAAAGAAAAGGGAAATGGTCAAAGGATTTAGCAATAAACAGTACTGTATTTTTGCCATGAGTTTGCATCGTAACAACACATAGTTCTTATAGTTATTACTATTACTGCTATATTGTTTGTTTGCAACACTAGGGATTGACCACAAGGTTTCGCACAGGCTATGTCACACTTGACCTCTGAACTATAAATACCTCTACACCTACACTAACTGTATTACATTTATTCTTTGTGGGAGGGCACGTGCACACCATGTACACATGGAGGTCAGAGGTCAATGCTGGGCGTCACTTCACTTCTTTTTACGACATGGGATCCTAAGAATTGAACTTGAAACCTCAGTCTTTTTTTTTTTGGGGGGGGGGGGGTTTGAGACAGGGTTTCTCTGTGTATACCTGGCTGTCCTGGAACTCACTCTGTAGACCAGGCTGGCCTTGAACTCAGAAATCCGCCTTCCTCTGCCTCCCAAGTGCTGGGATTAAAGACGTACGCCACCACCGCCTGGCAGGACCTCAGTCTTGAACAGAAATGCCTTTACCAGCTGAGCCATCTCATTGGGCCAATAACTTAAATAAACTTATTTAAATATTTAGGAAAACCCATCAAGATCTGCCCCTCTAATAAAAAGACAATTCCCTTATAGGGAGGTCCAAGTAGAAAATGAACACACAGGACATGTGGAACACAAGCTCACATCCTGCCAGTTTCCTCCCTGTGGTGATTTTTGTGTGAAGAACGAGTAGTAAAATTAGTCCCTGTATCACTGTGAGTACATCAGACAAAGGCCAGAACAGTGGGGACAGAGACGCTTCCAAAGGACCAGGGTCACCTGACCTCCTCACCACCAATTCCATAAGGCATCTTGGCCATTTACTTGCAGGGTAGCCATCAACTGCCAAGGCTAGCATGGTGACTTCTCACCCTTAGGGGCCAGTCAGTTCCATCCTGGGCAAGGCTTCTCTGCATATTAAAGAACCACAGGGCGTGAAGAGCTGAGCCAATTCCAACTCCAACATCCTGGAGACAGAGGACCACTAGTGTCCCCGTGACCCAGGAAGGGGAATGAAGGCATGTCCTACCTCAGTGGCTCCAGGCTCTAATGCCTCTGTAACTATCCAACAGGCATGAAGCTTTTCTAAAAAGAACTCTGTACCCCTCCCTTTGGATATCTACTGAAACAATGGTTCCTGTGCTGGCTGGTTTCATGTCAACTTGACACAAGCTAGAATCAATCAGAGAGGAGAGAACCTCAATTGAGAAGATGTCTCCATAAGACTGGGCTGTAGGCAAGCCTGTAGGGGTCTTAATTCATGATTAATGGAGGAGGGCCCAGCCCATTGCAGGTGGGGCCGTCTATGGGCACGTGGTCCTGGGTTCTATAAGGAAGTAGGCCGAGTAAGCTAGAGAGAGCAAGGCTGTACCCCTCCAGGGCCGCTGCATCAGCTCCTGACTCCAGGTTTCTGCCCTGCTTGTTCTGACTACCTACAATGATGAACAGCGATATGGACGTCTAAGCCAAATAAACCCTTTCCTCCCAAAGTTATGTGAGGTCACGGTGTTTCATCACAGCCATAGTAACCCTAACTAGGTCAGCTCCCAATAAGCTGGAATTTCCCCCAGGAGCCTCACTGGGAGAAGGAAAAGGCTGAAGCCCAGTGCCAGTGAGATGGGGAACTTACGAAATAATGGTGGTTTGAATGAAAACGGTCCCATAGGCTCATAGATTTGAATGCTCGGTCACCAGCGAGTGGCGCTATTAGGAGACGTGACCTTCCTGGAGAAAGTGTGTAGCTGGGGGTGGGCTTTGGGGTTTCAAATGCTCAAGCCAGGCCAAGTGTCTCTCTTCCTCCTGCCTGTGGATCCACATCTCGAACTCTCAACTACCACGCCAGCATCATGTCTGCCTGTGACAACTAATGGACAGACCCTCTGAAACTGTAAGCCAGCCCCAATCAAATGCTTCCCTTCATAAGAGTTGCTGTGTCCATGGTGTCACGTCATAGCAATAGAACAGTGAGGAAGACAGTTCTCACAGCTGGTTGGGGGTGGGGGTGGACTACAGTGGGGCAAAGATGGTGCAGAAGCGGGGGCTTCATCTGGACCATGATGGCTTAACTGTGCATAGTTCTTGTTGCTAATAATGCTGAAACCCAAATGTCATATCTGCACAGAAGATGGACTCTCTGAGGGTCACTAGATCTCTTTATTGCTCTTCCCAAAGTGGCCACATTGAATAAATCCCCTTCTCTGCTTTTGTATTGTGTCTGTTTAATGGACCTAAAAAGGATGAATGATCAAGTCTAGCTTGTTAGGGTTGACATGGTCCAGACTCTGAGCAACTCCACTAACCACCTCTGGAAGATGAATTAATGGATCACGTGGGCTTCGACAGGTGTCACATCTCACTAACTCACTACCTAGTTTAGCCTATCAGGGTTGTTCACCTGGCAAGCCTACCAGTTGCCTTCAGCCAAACCTTCTTTCCCATGGTCACCAAGTTCACCAGCAGTTAAGAACACTGGCTGCTCTTATAGATAGAGGACCTGGGTCCAATTCCCAGCACCCACGCAGCAGCTCAAATTGTCTGTAACTCCAGTACCAGGGGGGATCCAACACCCTCTTCTGGACTCTATGGGCAATGCACACAGACATACAGGTAAAACAACCATGTGTATTAAAATAAAATAAATCTTAAGTAAGGAAACAAATCAGACAGAACTTACTTTAAGAGAAAAATGGCCAAGAGTGAGACCTGGCAGCTGCTTTCCTAGAACTCATTTTGCCTGTCAGAATGATTGATGGGCTCCCCTTTGATTTTTTTATTTATTTTTATTTCTTCAATGCTGAGAATTTAGCCCAGGGCCTTGTGCTTGCTTGGCAAGCGCTCTCCCACTGAGCTACATTCCCCAGCCTGGGATGATCTCTGTGTGGGCTTCTCCAGAAGCAGGGGGAGCTTTATGGGATGCCCAGGACTTGCCTCTGGTTGGATATTACGGGCTGGAGGCTGACGCCGAGTGCCACGCACCCTCTGCTTGGAGCTACTCTCCAGCTGCATGTACTTCCCACTGGAAGTTCTCCTCCATTCACCCAAATGGTTTGTTTTTAAAGATGTAATTACACACACACAGAAACTGGCAAAGGAAATTAGTCAAATGTGAAAGACACAGAGGAAGGAAAGCATGGCACACTCTGTTCTAAGTTCTTATTCTAAATCTGGCAGGAGGTGCGAAGGGCTGGCAGCCCAGTGCCAAGAGTAACAGTGGCAGACCATGGGTCCCTCCTGCCTCAAGGTGTCAGCCCAGCAGCTGGGATTCCTAGGCACCAGAGGGAGAGTAGGTGGCCCTCAGGAAGGGAGCCAGGCATCAAGGATGACGTCCCCTAAGATCCTCACCCAGGCTCTTTCCCCCATGAACCCACATGTTCAGTCCCATGGGGCAATTGCATTTGGTAGGTACCCACATCAAGAAACCCTGTCTCCTGTCTCGAACCCTGCCCCCAAAAGAATATCCAAAACCACAAGCCAAAAGAAATCTCTTCTCTCTATGTACTGACAGTGGAAAGCTGGCCACAGGAGCTGCTTGTCTCCACTCATGTCAGCAACTCCTAAGTTGCTCCCTCATCCCTGTATCCCACATCACCTCTCCCACCATTATGGCACCTAAGTATCACCTGGGTCCTACAACAACCTTGCTTTAAAGGATAGGAGGGAGCCGGACAGTGGTGGCTCACGCCTTTAATCCTAGCACTCGGGAGGCAGAGGCAGGTGGATTTCTGAGTTCGAGGCCAGCCTGGTCTACAGAGTGAATTCCAGGACAACCAGGGCTACAGAGAAACCCTGTCTCAAAAAAACAAAACAAAACAAACAAAAAGGGCAGGAGGTGGGGCTGGAGAGATGGTTTATTGATTAAAAGAAATGGCAGCTCCTCTAGAGGATCTAGGTTCCGTTTCTAACACCCCCCCTCCCCCATGGCAGCTCACAGCCATCAGTAACTCCAGTCTCGGGCGATCTGATGCTTCTCCTGGCCTCTGAAGGCACTGCACCAACATGGTGTACAGACAATCAAAACACCTAAACACATTAAAAACAAGCCAAAGCTTTTAAAAACATTCCCACCTAAAACAAAGGTCTTGACCAAGATGCCTTTCAATTGCACTCCCCCACTACTATTCCAGGCTAGCCTCAAAGGCTAGGATAGCCAAGGATGGCCTCGAGCCTCTGACTGTCCTGCCTTTAGCCCCAAATGCAGGCATCGAAGGTGCCTTAAACAGCAGATCTCTTAAAGTTGCACGACTTCATGTCACAGCTACTCTCGCTTGTGACTTAAGTGTTCAGAATCAACACTGGAATATCTTCCTGTTTCTTCTGTTGTACTATGTACAGGCATGGAGAGGAAATCCAACAGAACCCAAGTTCCAAGCAGAAAAGAGCCATTCCCCTGCTGAAGGTCAAATGCACGTCTCCAGATTCAAACCCAACACTTGGCATTTCTAATTTCACTCCTCACCCCTACACTCCAGGCACTGCAAATAACCACATCCTACTTTTCATTTGTAACTGCCCAGCACTGGCCCATCCCCACTGAAGAGTGAGACATAAGGTCAGCCTTTGAAAGAGCCCATTTTGTGAGTAGATCCTCCTCTCCAAAGATGAGAGGTTTTTGTTTTGGTTTGTTTTTTTGTTTTCTGAAACAGGGTTTCTCTGTATAACCCTGGCTGTCCTGGAACTCACTCTGTAGACCAGGCTGGCCTCGAACTCAGAAATCCTCCTGCCTCTGCCTCCCAAGTGCTGGGATTAAAGGAGTGCGCCACCACCGCCAGGCAGGATGAGAGATTTTATGTTACTGGGGCAAAGCATTTTTTATAATAGGAGCAGAAAAAGAGCCTAATGGTTCTTTTATGCCCCTCCCCCACTTCCCCAGCCTCCCACTGCAATCCACTTGCATATCGAAAACTTTAATACAAGTTGTCCAATCTCTGGTTGTGTAAGCCCAGCCACGGTGCAAGTAGAATTTGTAGGAACGAAAGATTTCTCTCTAAGGAGCCTACTGCTGCCTCCGGATACCCAGAGCACGGGTGGCTCCGCCCTAGGTGTATTAAGCCACGCCTCCACAGCGCGTCACTATCTCCGGAGCACCAAGCTAGGAAAGCCCACGCAGTCAGGCAGGGAGACTGAGACTGGTTTCAGGCAGGGTTGGGAATAAGGTATTTAACTGCTCACCTACCTTTTCAAACAGGACTTTCCAGTGCTGGTAGAGAGGGAGGCCATGCCGGAGAGGAAGAAGAGAAAGAAAGGCACTTAGCACCAAGGTTTCTGTGGACCCCTGAGGTTTCTGACATCACCTCCCAGCTGTTGCCCAACAGTCAGAACCAGGTTCAGGGGCCCACAAGAAGAAACATGAAAATCTCCCGTGTGAGCGAAGTCAAAAAACGCACAGTACGGAGTGGAAATGGGATGTGTTTTTTGTGTGTGTGTGTGTGTGGGGGTGCGACAGTTAGATGCAGGAATGAGAACAGGGACGATTCCCAACCATGTCTACGGGTTTCTGATAACTTCTGCTACCGAAAGGTCACGTCCACATCTACTCCCGGTGTACATCAGTACCTTCAGACCCTGTCTGTTGGAGGGATCTACTCAGGAGACTCACCCCTGCTTGAGCACTAATTTTGCCTGCTTGATTGTGTGTGTGTGGAGGGGGGTGCTCCCCAATATGCTTCCAAGACTGAGAGTAAGTACCGAATACATAAGACTCTCTCAGGAGTTAAGGCCGGGAGAAAGTGACAGATTTAGTCACCCAAACCCGAGTGATGTTAGACTCCTGGCCCATTCGGATTTGGTTTCGTAGGTTTGGGTTTCTGGCTTAATTTTACCCTGAAGGAGGGACAGCTCAGAGCCAGGGTGTCGGGAGGGACTAGTTTTATCTCAAGGACCCGGGACTTTCCAGATCCTACCTCGCCTCCCAGGACAGCAGACAAGAGATCTAAGTGGCAGATGGTAGGAAAGCCCTCTGGAGTAGCCCCTCCCTAGCCTGCCCCAGGGGACCGTTCCTGGCAGCGACGTGGTCAGGGACTCCTGAGCCCCCTGCTGGGAGCATTTCGTCCCAGCTAGCTCTTCTAGCTCTGGCTGCGTTCAGGGACGGAGATCAGTTTGAATTTCAATCACTGTCGCCACCAGGCTGACGCCGGCCGGGAGCTAATCTGGCAGCCGAGAAGGGGTCTCCAGACCGGTCTGCGCTGCTCAGAGACTGGGCATCTGCGGCGCCGGTTCCTTCCCCGGGCTTGCAGAGTCCGCAGGTCGCTGAGGGGAGGGGAGGGGGAGTCACTACAGTGACGCGGCCGCCTCTGCAGGAAAACGCCGTGTCCCGGGCACTGCACCAGCCGCGGGGAGGGGGCTCGGCAGCCGACAGGTTCCCGGCGCAGTGGCCGGAGCTGTGTCCCGCAGTGAAGCCGCGGGAACCCGAGCGAGGTGGGGTGCGCGCGCTTGCGTTGGAGGGTAGACCCAGCTCTCCTACGCTCGGGGCCCCCAGACTCATCCCGAACGCTCCGGTGACATAACCTTGAAGCCTCCAAGTTGTGAGCGGGGTGGGGAGCTGAGGCAGTGGCATCTCCCAGGGTGGCGCCCCCCTGGAAAGTTTGAGGGGCACAGGAGGGGACACTCACGTCTTCTGGTGCGGCGGGCAGTCGCTCCTCGGCCTCGGGCTCCAGCTCCTCGATGCGCTCAGCCTCGGCGCAGGCGGCCACTGCGGGGCCGGGGCTGGGGTGCTCGCCCATGGCCCAGGCTGCGGCGCTCGTCCCGGGGCGCCGGGCTAACTTTGCGCCGCCGCGGCCGTGCCGCTCCAGGAGCTAGCTGCGCGCCTCGCCGCCTCCGCGCTCGCCCCCATGGCTCTGCTCTTCTCGCTGCCCTCACTGCGGGCCCCCCAACCCCCGCGACCCCGGGGCGCTGGACCCCTAGCCGCCAAACTTCTTGGCCTCTGTCGCGGGCCCGAGGCAGGGCGCCCTTGGGCCAGCCGGGCCCTACCGCTCCCCCGCGCTCCTTCCCGCTCCGCGCGGCCCCCGCTCTGCGCGCGAGCCTCCTCCTCCCCACGGACTCCTCCGGGGTGGCGCGCGGCGGGGGCGGGGCTGCTCGCGGGGCCCCCGCCCCCCTGGCCGCCCGCCGGGAGGGAGGGAGGGAGGGAAGGAGGGAGGGCTGGCTGCGGGGAGGCGAGCGACAAGCCGCCGCTCCTCCTGCCCGGGGATGGGAACTGCGTTGCCCTCAGCTTGCTCAGCTCCGCACCGGGTTAACCATCACTTGGAAGCAGCAGATTGTGTGACGGAAGCAGAAGCGAGGTTCTCATGAAGTTGGCCGTGTCAGGGTTAACTCTAGGACTGAATTGAGAGTGAGACGTGAGAACTGGATTCCACCAACCACCCTTAAGACCTCTCTCTATTCGCAGTGGTCTTGGATTCTGGGAGGTCTGGGAAAGCCTAGAGATGAGAGAAAAGTGAGGTGATCTGGGACCCTAAATCCTAACCTTTGCCCTACCTCTCCATCTAGAGCTGTATGCTCTGCTCAGGTTTCTTGACTATGTTAAATCTAGGAAAGTGCCCTGCCAGGTGGGAGAGGGGAAAGGAGGGAAAGCTGGCGGGGGGAGGGGAGGACAAAAACAAAAAACTAAAACTAAAAAGCCGGAATGAAGTTAGCAAAGTAATAAAGGATCTTTAAAGGAGAAAAGTGGAGGGCAATTTACCTGTGGGAAAAGTGATCTTCCCACATGACTATAATTTGTGCCAGTGCCCGAGCTGGGGTAGATGCTCCCCAGGGGAGGCTCAGGGGCTCATTCCTGGTTCAGCCCCCCAGCAGCCTACATACAGAACCAAAGCCCTTTAGCCTCTCTGCATCACCATTACCCCTCTCGACTTCCTGTCAGAAGGACCTTTATTATTATTATTATTATCAGAAGTTGCAATTAACACCTTCATTTTCATAAGGCAAATGTAACTACATCGTGCAACCCCAGGATCCAACCTGTGACCACATTGCCCAGCACTGACTACTCCACTTAAACACACAAGGAAATCAGTTCCATCCTAATTAGGTGAGTTTGCAACAGACACCAATTTTCATCTCGGTTTCAGAAAGTGTGATCATTTCAACTATTTTTGTTTCTCCGCACCCCTCCTCCATCTCTACTCTACTAACAAGTCAAGATCCTGCCAAGATTTTCTTGTAAATAAAACTGTCTGCATGGGGGTGTGATTTTTTTTGAAAACCGCCTTCAGGGGACAGAAGAGAGGCTGAATTCTTTCTGGGGGGGAAAAAAAAGCCTATTAGGATAAGCAGCTGCTGGAGCCCTGAGGGCCAGGGTCCCTGCCTCTACCACCCCTGCTACCGTTGGCTTGATATAACATGAGCGGTGCTGCTGACTCTGTTACATTCAGACCTTTGCAGCAGAGCTGGCTCTGAGAGCCTGGTTGCAGGGTGATTGGAAAGAGACAGGTGCATGGAAGAGAAGGTCACTTTGCAGAGATGTCCAGTACCCACTGACCCTCCCTGCCCCCCCCCCCCAGCTATTCCTCACATGCCTTCTCTTCTCCAGCTCAGGGACAGCTCTTAGCAACAGATCCAACTCAGTCACCCCCTCATGGGGAAGTTACCTTTGCATTGCCGTACATTTGTTGAGCTCTTACTGAACACTAGGGGAGATTTCTGAGGGTACAGGGAAAAGTGAAGTACAAACCATGTCCTCTCTACGTGGTTTATCTTGGTGTGCGTGTGGAGGTGGGGGTCGGAGGGGCACACTGCCTTGTTCAACAAGTCTTGGGTTTCATAGAAGCTCAGGAGTCCTACAGGCTGAAAGGAAGAGGAAGGGCTATGCGGAATGGAAGGGGAAACTGCAAGGGATTTGGCAAGGTTAGAAACAGAACTACAGCATCAGTAGAAGAGTCCAGCCAGAGGGGAGGGATGAGAGGGCTGCTAGTTTCCTGAGACTGGAGTTTGGAGTCCATCCTAAGGGCATGGGGAGATGGAGAAGAAAAGTGATCAAGACAGTAACCCTTGAAAAGATCCCTCCTAGTCTGAGGCAGCGGCAGGAGCCTTTAGACCTGGCCACTTGGGAGGCTGAAATAGGGGCGTTATTTGAACTCTTACGATGTCGTGTATCAGAGGCCGAGCAATCCAACCCCCATATTCTCTCTCTTCCTTCTTCCTTTTCTCTCTTCATTTTTATTTTGAGACTAAGTCCCATTAAGTTGCTAAAGTTGGCCTTGAACTTATGACTCTTCCTATCTCATTCTCCCAAGGAGCAGGGATTATAGATTTGCA
>JADRCD010136525.1:0-26488 GCA_019843815.1 Montemys delectorum | reverse complement strand
ACCACAGAAGCCTATGGATTCAGGAGCACTGAAGGCAGGCTGGGAGCCCAAGGCAGCATGGGTCAGGGCACTCGATGTGGTTTGCAGGGGTTACTTGGGTTGCACAGCTCTCGTGGAGCAGGATGAGTCGGGGGCCCCTCTTAGGGAGAGACACCAGAGTCTTGCACACTGTGAGAAGCGAAGTTCTAAGGTCCCTCTGGTTTTGCCATCAGCAGCACCAGGTGTGCCAGGGTAGGCTTCAGCCCAGCAGTTACCAAGGCTACCACTACGGAATCTCAGAAGACAGTCATTCTGATAGGACCCTGGAGGACCCATGTGAAAAAGAGCCCCAAGGTGAAGTCATCCTGGGCCAGGTGGCTTCTGCTGGCTCCAGGAACCAGTGTAGACTGGCTCTGCCTTGGGCCTGAGAGAGTTGCCTCAAGGCAGAGCCTGGTACCTACCCAGGAGCTGAGCATCCAGGGGAAACCCTGACAAGGAGCTGGCAAAACCTTCAATCTCCTGGTAGCTGAGCACTGATGAGCCAGGGAGTGCCCCCACACACCCATACCCTCCCCAAAGTCACTGGAAGAATGATCTGAGGGACAGGGACTTTCCAGCTTTCTATCCTGACCACACCTGGAGGCCCAGTGGGTACTTGGAACTCAGTGCAGAGAGGAGTAGGTGGAAAGCTGGTCTCTGGACCAAGCTGGAGTATATCTCTCTGACTGCCACACTCATGTCAGGGAGCTTGAGAAAGGAAAAAGACAAAACAGGGGATATCTGGTGCCCAGAAGGGGACACTGCTTATCTGTGGGCTGAATCTCTGTGAGGGACTCCTACTGACACATGGGGACAGAGTCTAAAGGCAGCAAGTGACTCATCTTCTCAGAGATTGATCTGAGCAGAGGGTGCCCTGAGCTGGGATGAGGAAGAGACTTGAGCAGGACATGCTGATACACCTGCCTGATACAGCATACCTGGAGCTGAGCTGCAGCTGCTGGCTCCATACACCTGGCTTCCCACCCGTACTGCTCAACTTGTTACTGAGGCAGCTGCAGGATCTAGCTGTACCTGGTGCAGGTGCTTTTTGGAATGGAGAGATGAGCTGGTTAGAGTTTGACAGGTGGAGGGGGTTGCTCTTGACGTTTCAATGTACACCTCCAAAAGAATCTCAGTCCTGGGATAGCCACGTGCCTGGACTGCAGTTGGGCACAAGTACCTCTTGTTTATTTTCCTTGGTGCGCATGCGTGTGTGCACACGTGTGTATTTTCTCCCCAATGGAGGAAGAGAAGGCTTATAGTCAGTAGAGCAGAATGAGGGGTTCAGCCAAGCATACCGGAGGGCAGAGGGGCATTGGGGGCTCCCTCTGAGCATGAGCTCAGTGAGGAGGTATTAAATTGGGTTGTCAGCCATTGAGAGCAAGGCTGCAATCTGCTTAACTTTAGGCTCTGGGCCTAAAGAGTCAGGGGACGCTTGGGTCACTGGTGACCCGGAATCCTCCACCTTGCCTGCAGTTTCCATCGACTCCATCCAGGAGGTGAGTGAGGGCCGGCAGTCTGAAATCTTCCAGCGTTACCCGGACAGCAGCTTCGACCCTAACTGCTGCTTCAGCATCTACCATGGCAGCCACCGAGAGTCTCTGGATTTGGTCTCACCCAGTGGTGAGGAGGCACGTACCTGGGTCACCGGCCTTCGCTACCTCATGGCTGGCATCAGCGATGAAGACAGCCTAGCCCGTCGCCAGCGTACCAGGGACCAATATCCTTGGGCTCCAGGGGTGGGGACAGACCCCCTCCACTATCTGCCTGGGTAGGGTCTCCCAGTGAAGGGAAGATAAGAAGGGTTGCTTGGGCTGGGGACTCTTGCTCCTTGCCTCCTAGGCTGGAGGGAGGAGCAGGCCAGGTCAGGCCCATGGACTGTGTTGGCCCCTAACTCAGCCCCAAAGTGGCTGAAGCAGACGTTTGATGAGGCTGACAAGAACGGGGACGGCAGCCTGAGCATCAGTGAGGTTCTGCAGCTGCTACATAAACTCAACGTGAACCTGCCCCGGCAGAGGGTGAAACAGATGTTCAGGGTGAGTGTTGAGCGTGATGGCTTGTGTCCCTCGTGGGCTACAGATGGGAAGCTGGGAGTGACCATCCAGGTCTGAGCTGTGGGAAGTCATCACAGGGGCATGGTCTTCTGGGTGTTACCTCTTGGCAACTGTGCGGGGTACTGCTCTGCTGATTGTGGGGCAGGGCACTGAGCACTGTGCATAGGCCATACCTAGGTAGACCGAGCACATAGAGTAGGCACTCAAATACATCCAGTCACTTGTTGGTCTCCAATAACCTCCAGCCCTAAAGACACATGTGGTCCATCATGGAGCTGGACTGGCATGCAGCAGCTCTCATTAGCCATCCCACGTTGCCATGACCCCCCAACCTCCCTGCTGTTAGGAGTTATGAAAATGCATCCTTCAGCCAAACATGGCCTTTATTGTCTGTAATTACTTCTGCCTTTTGGGAACCTCCATGGGAGAGAAACTCTTACGTTAGCAGGTCTCGGTTTGGGGCAGGAATGGGCTGAGCCAGCAAACCCAGATCTTTGACCTCATTTCCTTGCTGTAATCTGGAAAGGGGTTTCTGTGAGCATAGTGCCAGGCTTGCCCCTAACACATGCACATGTGTCCACACATGCGCACATACCCATGCACACGTGTCCACACATGCACACATACCCATGCACACACATGCACTCATGGCCTGACAGCTTTACTGTGTCTGTCCCCCCCAACATACACACAGAGGCACGAACACACACTTGCACACACATACACACATGCACACATATGCTCATAGCCTGATAGCGTTGCTATGTCTGCCTCCCCATGCATACACACACACACACACACGCACATATACACACACATGCACACACATGCTCATGATCTTACAGCTCTGCTGTGTCTGCCCCCCACTCTGTACACACACACATGTGCACACATGCACACACACTCATAGCCTGGCAGTTCTGCTGTGTCTGTCCCCTCTCACATGCATAGACATGCACACACATGCACATGCATGCATACATGCACACACATACAGTTATGGCCTGACAGCTCTGCTGTGTCTGCTCTCCCACCCATGCACACACACACATCCAAGCACACTCATGGTCTGACAGCTCTGCTGAGTCTGGCCCTCAGAAGTTCTTGCGTGTGCACTCATGCTAGACAGACAGTCACGGTCAGGTGGAACAGTGACAGGTATTAGCTGAGTCTCTGTGTGAGTGACAGGAGTGAACAGGACACTCCCAGACTGCCCACTGAAGACCATGGGAGTGTTCATTGCCCTCCTGAAGGCTCCTGTTGGGTCTGCAGCTGAGCAGTGGGGCATAGCAGGTGGCTTGCATCCGATCCATCCCCTACTGTCTACACTGGGCCTTAACCCTTAACCCTTCCAGGACAGCTCTGAGCTTAGCATGCTTTGCTCAGGGTGAGGATGCACTCTAGACAAGGCAGCAGGCAGAATGGGACTCTCAGGGCTCAGAGCAGCCTGAGAGGAAAGAGGAGGAAAACACCGGCGGCATGTTGGGAGCAATTGGAGGGTTTAAGCTCCAGACCTTGGCTCGGAGCTACTCCATATGGTAGTTCTCAGAATTTTTGCTTTCTGAGTACTGATCAGTTCCTGGGGTCCCTCTGGGTGGTCCCAGGCCTAGCCCCTTCAGATTGCCTGTAAGAAGCCCTGGAGAGAGATGAAAGACCATGATCTGAGAGGCTAGCAGGTGGTGTGTGTAGGTGGGATGGAGTTATAGGTTGGTATGGAAAGGAAGTTGTGGACTTATATCCTAGAGACACCGGCCTTGTCCCTTAGCTCACATGGCTCAGTGGTCTTTGCAGAGTATCTAGACACTAAAAGCCTGATCTCCCAGCCCATGTAGAGTCAATTTAAGCCAAGACCTCACAGTGACCTCTGTAGGCACTTGGAGCCTCAGGATGGAAGTGGGGCCTCCTGCACGGCTCAGGCCACTCTGACCATAAGCATCAGGGTGGTCGGAGCTGTGTAATTGGAGCAGAGACTGGTGTGGCAGATGCGGTGGCTCTAACAAAATTTCATTAAATCTAAGATAAGATTGGAATGTGGGGCTGGCCAGCACCCTGGTCCTCAGGTTTAATGGCCCAAGAGCACCCTTGGCTAATCAGAGCTTAACTGGGGCTGGGGGCTTGGTGGCAGCTGCTTCTGGTGGTTGCTTTTCCGTTGCTGCCTGGGCTCCATTTGGGTTAAACAGTCAGATACCCATTCTGGCTTCCTCCTGTCCTCCCTAGGGACCATGTTCAGCCCACGGATGGCCAGGGAGAAAGAAGTCAGTGGGTTAATATGAGTGCCCAAATGCAGAGCCTCCATGAGGCCCTACAACTTTGGTGTGACAGATTTGGTAACACCCATTTGCCATGCTACAGAAGGACCTATCTAGAACTTCTATAGAGGCCTAAGGAGTCAGCCAGTGTCTGTGGCAGCTGCCAACTGGCACCTGTGTGCTCAGGTCTGGAATGACCAGACACAGGATAGAACCTGACTTTGCCCTTGGTCAATAGAGGATGAGAGCTGAGTCCTGTGTTGTAGTGAGAAATCTGGAATTTTGGTTTATTTAAACACACACACACACACACACACACACACACACACACACACACACACAGGGAGAGAGAGAGAGAGAGAGAGAGAGAGAGAGAGAGAGAGAGAGAGAGAGAGAGAGAGAGAGAGAGAGAGAAATCACATAAGAATATGTTTTTGTTTTAGTCCCAGGTGTGGGATATGGGGCTGCCTCACAGCAACTGACTATGATTTGCCTCATGCTCTAGCAGGGATGTGATTTTGAGCGGCAGATAGTTTCTGCACTTGTGTGACGTTTATAATTCTGGGGACTTTTCAGAGGGTATAAAAATGCTAGGCCACAAAAACGCTGGTCTCAGTTTGTTAAGTAGTCGTATGCAAAGAAGAAATTAGCTATCATGACAGCAAAGATCTAAGGTGCCCTAAGGAACTCTAAACTCAGATGCCCCTAATCAGCAGAAAGTTGTCTAATGATAACATCGCTCCCTTTCTGACCCCTGACTTTATTCAGGGATCTCTCTCTTTTCCTCTATATCCTTCTTCCTCTCCTCTCTGTGTAAGCTGTGGCCTGGGTCTCTTTGGTCCCTATGGTGATCCTGAGCCATCTGGGCCACCCCAGCCCTGCATCTAAATACTGAGTACTGTTACTTAACAGTGAGCATCCATCCCTTTGAGATAAACCCTTTACAATAAATGCCAATTCAGGGCTCACCCACCTCACCTAGCAGGTCCTTACAGAACTAAAGTCCAGTCTTTAGAGCTCATAGAACTGAAGCAACCCCTCCCACAGGGAGTGGTCCTGAGCCACTACTGAGACTCTTGAGGACACTATGAAGCCCTAGTGCCCTTTTTCTTGGAGTCTTTCCCCGGCCTGGGCCTGGGGCATGCACTGAGCCCTAGGTAAAGGTGCCCGTGGCGGATGCTCCTATGTCTGTAGCCCTAGGTAAAGGCACCCATGGCGGATGCTCCTATGTCTGTAAAGGTTGGGAAGACAACATGGCTTCCTTGGGCATCCTGGGGGTTTCTTGTGAGTCCTTTTCTCTGCAAAAGGACGATAGTGAACAAGAACACTTCTCTCGATACCTGAGCCAGGACACTGCTGGGCCCTTTGGGGCCCCAAGTGTCTCTTGTCAGAGGGCAGGTGGCCAACTGTAGCTGCAGGTGTAGGCACAGAGCCCAAAGTGGAAGGAGCTCTGGTGGAAGGCTTCACCTCACAGGGTAGGGTGTTGGTGACTACAGTGTAGATGATCATGGGATTTGGTTACAGGTTGGCCTTGCAAGGCATGGCATAAGGGAGGGGTGGCTCCCATCTGTGCTTCCAAGGGCCACAGTGCTTTTCCAGTGGGAGAAGAGAGAGGGGCCATTGGAGGGATGCTGTGGGTAGTGGCAGAGGAAGAGAAGCTGGGCTTGAGACTGGGAGCAGGAAGGTTGTGGCATGGATGATGACCTGAGGTTGGGTGTCACAGGAGGCTGACACAGATGACCATCAGGGGACACTAGGCTTTGAGGAATTCTGCGCCTTCTACAAGATGATGTCCACTCGCCGAGACCTTTACCTGCTCATGCTGACCTACAGCAACCATAAGGACCACTTGGATGCCTCCGACTTGCAGCGCTTTCTGGAGGTGGAGCAGAAGGTGAGGCCCTGCCAGAAACTGTGTGGCTGATGGGTGTGGCCTCAACTTCAGCCTCAGCTTCTGCCACCATGTGCTCTGAGCTTCCTAGCAGAGTAGAGTTGAGCCCTTGATGCTGCCATGTGAGGAAGCTGACAGGTTCTCCTTCACAGACAGAGGGGGCCTCTGGTCAGTTCCATTCCGGCATTGGGTCCCCCACCCAAAGCCTCCAGAGGGTCACCCCTCCCTTTGCCAAAAATTTCATACTGAGCATTTCATGGGCTGGGGATACCACTCTTCTGCATGTTGGTGCAGCCACGTGTCCTGCCTGACTCCATATGTGACCTTTCTGCAGTTACCAATCCATTCAGCAAACACTTAAATACCCCTAGAACTTTTGCTTTGGCCCTAGGAACTCAGTCCACCATTAAGGAATCAACACCAAAACCGTGTTCCTAGGCACTGCCCTGCTGCCTACCCCACTCATGTCTAGAGCCCCAGAGACACTATCCTCTCACCTTAGAATAGGCCTGAGCATGGGCAAGATATGGCTCACTCTGATGACAGGGAGATGGAAGGCCCAGCCCTATGGAGAGAACACTCCCATAGACAATAGGGTAGCATGCGGCTCCCCGCCAGGGCACTTTGAGGAACAGCCTCTTGGACTTATGTGCCAGGGTCTTACTGGATCTTTTCCCAGGAGGAGGGCATGATTGGGAGTTAGTTACTGGCTGGGACCTACGCACTGCCCTCAGTTTTTCCCAGCTACATGCTCAGAGTCCCCCTTATAATGGTGGACCATGTCTCACCACAGCAGGGAAGGGACTAGGTAGCTGAATAGCAACTGTGGGCTTGGGATCTGAGGTTTGGGTCCTGGCTCTGTCCTGGATTACCTCCACAACACTAAGGCCTACAGGGTTACTGCAAGACCTTGCTTCACTCCACAAGGCTGGCCCAAATCTGACATCTTGGCTTCTTTCCTGTTGCTGTGATAAGACCAGCAAAACCAGCTTAAGGGGGTTAGGGCTTGTTTGGCTCACAATTGCAAGTTATAGTGCATTGTGGCCAGGAAGTCAGGGTCAGGAGCCTGAGGGAACTGGGTCTCCTGTGAGGAATGCATGTGTGCCATGCTAAGCTGGCATTCTCCATCATATGGTCCAGGATCCCCTTCCTGACTTAGTTAGGGTTTTACTGTTGTGAACAGACACCATGACCAAGGCAACTCTTATAAGGACAACATTTAACTGGGGCTGGCTTACAGGTTCAGAGGTTCAGTCCATTATCATCAAGGCAGGAGCATGGCAGCATCCAGGCAGGCACGGTGCAGGAGGATCTGAGAGTTCTACATCTTCATCTGAAGGCTGCTAGTGGAAGACTGGCGTCCAGGCAGCTAGGAGGAAGGTCTTAAAGCCAAAGCCCACAGTGACACACCTACTCCAACAAGGCCACACCTCCAAATAGTGCCATTCCCTGGGCCAAGCATATACAAACCATGACAAGACCCAACCACAAGATGGGCCTTCCTCCCCGATTAACATAATCAAGACAGTCTCCAACTCTTGTCCCCAAAGGCCAGCCTGTTTCCCAAGTGATTCCACATTTTGTGAAGTTGACTGTTAACACTCACCATTTTACCACACTACCCTTGGAATGGCCCCCACCAACAGGCTTTCCCACCCTAATGTCATGGCCAGATGCCACTCTATGGCAGGGACAAGGGAAAGAGATGGTGACACTGGTGGGAGGAAAGAGAGGCTTCCTGATGGTAGTCCATGCTGTGAATAAACTAGCCTGGACTCATGCCTCTGCTTTGGCCTAGATGAATGGTGTGACCCTGGAGAGCTGTCAGAACATCATTGAGCAGTTTGAGCCTTGCTTGGAAAATAAGAGCAAGGGGGTGCTGGGGATTGATGGTGAGTGGGTGTTCCCCTCAGTTCGGCTGTCCTGGGGTGGTGGTGGTGGTGGTGGTGGGAAACTGCTGGGGCAGCTTCGTGCTTGCACAGGGACCTCCACCTGTGGGGCAGGTGGTCATGAGCTGAGCCCAAACTCCTGTGTATACTGCAGGTTTTACAAACTACACAAGGAGCCCCGCCGGTGACATCTTTAACCCTGAGCACCACAGAGTACACCAAGACATGACGCAGCCACTGAGTCACTACTTCATCACCTCGTCCCACAACACCTACCTCGTGGGTGACCAGCTCATGTCCCAGTCTCGGGTGGACATGTATGCCTGGGTCCTGCAGGCTGGCTGCCGCTGTGTGGAGGGTAAGCACATCTGGACTCTGCCCTCCAACACGGAGGGGCCATCTCAGCTGTAGATGGCACCTCCTTCAGGAAATGGGCTGGGCCTAATGCCACGGGGGTGGGGATGGGGGTGGGGAGGTGGGAGGGGTTGTCTCTGGCAGGGTCCCTTTTGTTCACCACTGAGAGGATAGACCCCCATGCTGGGAGCCCAGGGACTAGGCCTCTCCAGGCTCACACAGCCAAGCCTCTGGGGCTAACCAGGGTCTACTTGCCTACAGTGGACTGCTGGGATGGGCCTGATGGGGAACCCATTGTCCACCATGGCTATACTCTGACCTCCAAAATCCTTTTCAAAGATGTCATCGAAACCATCAACAAATACGCCTTCATCAAGAATGAGTGAGTGATGGGGTCTCCAGGGGACGCGGCTCCAGAAGCAGGCAGGGGAAAGGCATGCAGGGCCTGGGTCTCTCTTCTCTTCCCCTTGTGTTTCCCAGTGGGCAGTGACTATGTTATACAACTGGAACCTTTTGTTTAGAGGTTGTTCTTTGAGGAGAGTGGCAGGGGAGGGAATCCAGCCATGAGGAGTGGGAGAAAAGGTTACAGTACAGGTAAGAATGGACGTCAGGGTGGTCATGTGACTATAGCCCTACCCACAGACGCACCATAGCAATCTCTCGTCTCAGCCACCCATGGAAGTGATGGCTCTATCGCTAATTACCCCCAGGAAACTACTCTGTGTCCAGACTCAATTTGCTGTCACCCAGCTGTGGCTGTGGACACCATTGGAAAAAAAAATCCAATTTGGTTTCTGGAAATAGAAGACATTCCCTTGGCTATACAAGACTCTGAGGCAGAAAAGGAAGTGGTGAAATGGAGAGATGGATCTAGGAAACAGATGTATTTTCAGGGGCATAGCAGGAGGGCTCTTGGAGATGCACCTGAGGAGGTGTTGGAGCTCAGGGGCAGCTGGGATATACAGATGTTCAGGGGCAGCTGGGATGTACAGATGTTCTGTAGCTGACCGGAGGCTGCTTCTGTGAGCCAGCATCATCTTTCCAGGTACAGTGTTCCCTGTAAGGACCTGCCTTTCATCTGGGAAATGAGGAGAAAAATACTTTTGCCCTGGTGTCTGTTTGTCCTTTCCCATGATTGCCCATTTCTTGTTCTGGACGCTTAGGTTTTCTAAACAGATCACAATTGCCTTTCAGTAAGAATCAAAGTCAAATGTGTATTACACACAGTTAAAAATAAACAGCAGCTTCTCCTTGATGGTGCAGGTGCATGCCAGGCTTAGGTCAGGACCCTGGGTCGTCCATTGTGTAGATCAAAGATGCTATATTTCCTACAGCTTATCCACTCTCCCATAGTATTTTATAATGCCCTATCCAAGCCTCGACTTTTTACTTTCCTGGAGTTTGTAATCGCCTTTGATTTTTTTTCTCCTCATGCTTTCTTTACTTGTCCCTAAAATTTCTTAGCTTCTTTCCCACCCATTTATTTAATTTTCAGATTTATTGGTGGGTAGTGACCTAATCACTTAATTACATACATATACCACATTCAGTGGTACAGGTGGCCTGTGAACCTACAGGTGTGGGGCCTCGTCAGTCTCTGGGGTCATGGCCTTCTCCCATTCCTCTTGTCTTGGGACCACAGGTACCCAGTGATCCTGTCCATTGAGAACCACTGTAGTGTTGTTCAGCAGAAGAAGATGGCCCAGTATCTGACTGACATCCTTGGGGACAAGCTGGACCTCTCCTCAGTGAGCAGCGAAGATGCCACCCTGCTTCCTTCTCCACAGATGCTCAAGGGCAAGATCCTGGTGAAGGTGAGGTTTCTAGGACCAGCATCATGATAGCTCTGGCCTGGGGCCAAGCTGGAGAATGATAGTATTTACAAACAGATTGTGGGGAGGGACATACTCACTCTCAGAGTGGACGTGTCACCTTGAGCCACTTCCCTTGTGTACTGCTGCTACAGCACTAACTGGTTCCACAGTTACAACCCACCTGTGACCTGGAATTCCAAGAAGAAACTTTATAAAGGCTCCTTCCCTATGACAGCCATTCCTGGTGGGTACCAGCTGCTGGGTTCCTCGTCTCTCCTTGGGGCTTCTCCCATTATCTACCTCTTCCCCAGGGGAAGAAGCTCCCTGCCAATATCAGTGAGGATGCGGAAGAAGGCGAAGTATCTGATGAAGACAGTGCCGATGAGATTGAGGATGACTGCAAGCTCCTCAATGGGGATGTGAGTGGGGGCCAGGGGCTCTGCTTGAGGCCCTGAGGGTTGTTGAGAACCCCGGAGTTGGTCCCAAACCCCCAAGACCAATTCTCAGCACAAAGGAGCTTTATTTGTCCCAGAGAGAGAGAAGGTGGGGAATCAGAGACAAAGACAGGAGATGAAAGATGAGGGAGAAGGGGAAGGGAACAAGGGAGGGAGCAAGGGGTATTTGTCCTGGGGGACAAAAGACTGCCTCTGGATAGAGAGGAGATAGACATGGCCCATAGACAAATGGTAGTTTATAAATGTAAAACAAAACAAAACAAACAAACAAACCAAACCAAACCAAACCAAACCAAAACAACTGGAAACCCTGTGTTAGGATGAGATGTTTGATTTTAATTAGGCTTGTTAATTAGAGGAGTCAAAGGGGGTTTCTGATTTCTGGACTTCAGTATTGTGATAGCTGACCTTGGTGGTCAGCCTCAGGAGGAGGAAGTGGCCAACTAAGGGAACAGACCTTGGTGGCTAGCCTTAGGAATGTAATCTAATGGATTTTATCAAGGCGGAGGGAGCTGGGGAGGAGGGCAGAGCCTGCCAGACCCAGGCTGGCCATACTCAGGCTTGCTAGAGTCCCTTCAAGGGTGGGAAGCCTATGGATTCCAGGAGCAGCCTCTTGTCCTAGTTGCCAGGAGTGAGGAAGGCTGGCAGCAGGAAGAGAGAACACCAGGACAGCCAGGGCTATTGCACAGAGAAATCCTGCCTTGGAAGAGACAGTGAGGGGGAGAAGGGGAGGAGAAAGGGGCCGGGGAGAGGGAGAGGGCCCTCACGTCTAATACACAGGCCAGCCACACGCCTCCTGTTATCCTCTTCCTGGTTTCCATTGCTAAGCTGACTCTTGGATTTGGTCTGACACAGACTCCTTGGCCCCTCAGTGAGTGGAGGCAGCACTGAGGGGGTGCACCTCGGGCTCCACACCATTCCCACCCATACCCACACCTGTTCCTGCCATGCTTTAACTCAGAGCACCCCAGCTGCCCGGCCACCTTCCTCCAAAGTCTGCCCTGTCCCTGCTCAACACATATGGCGGCTAGTGTGCGGGTCTCAGACCCTGTTATCTTCCGAACACCCCAGCCTCCTCCTCTGGGGTCCCTCACACAGAACCACACTACTTTAGGGGCTACATATATCTGCGTTTCAGCCTTGTCTATAGCTGCCTGGGGCAAACCACAGCCTATGCACTGAGGATCACAGGATAGGTATAGGGACTGTGATGCTGCTCTCAGTGGCCAGCGCTCATGCCCAGCCACCCCAGGCCCAGCACCAGTACCAACTCCAAGGGCCAGCGCTCATGCCCAGCCACCCCAGGCCCAGCACCAGTACCAACTCCAAGGGCCAGCAGCAGTGCTGAGACTTCCTGTACGGCAGCACTCACATCCCATGAGCCTGGCCCAGGGCTGAGGGCTGAGGTGAAGCCTGAGCAGTCAGGGTGTGTGCTGGGGGAGCTGAGTGGAGGAAGGCTTTGTAACTCTCTTCTGGGCATTGCTCATCCACTGCTCTCAGCCGCTGTGAGGCAGCCGAGACTTTATTTTCCCCCCGAGGAGTCATCAGATGGGAAAATAATTGTGCAGAAGGCCTCCGGGCCAGTGCTGCCTAATTGTTTTAGAAAGCCCTGAGACAGCAGATTCTTCCTGCGTCCCGTGTGCCTGCACATGTCTCTGGCTGGCCCAGGGTGGTGGCAGAACTTAGGATTGACATCCTTAATGGGGGACACTCCATCCTGAGCATGCAGGGGGTTCTGATGTCCCAGACCGAGGTTCTCCTTCAAGTGTTCCTACTACATCAGGGCCTCACTGAGCTTATCTTGTCAGAGAGTGATGTCCCAGACAGAGGTCCTCCCTCAAGTGTTTCCACTACATCAGGGCCTCACTGCACCCAGCCATGGTTAGAGGTTCCTGTCCCTGCTGGCTGTTCATTTATGGCAGCCAGTGTGTGGTTCTCAGATCCTATGTTATCTTCCAAATGTCTCAGCTTCCTTCTCTGAGGCCCCTCATGCAGAACCACACTACTGTAGGGACTGGATGCATCTCTCTGGGTTTTAGCACTGCCCATAACTGCCTGGGGCAAATCACAGCCTCTGTGCTGAGACTCACAGGGTATGCACAGGGACTGTGGGGCTGCTCTCTGGGATGGGGACAGACACTAATGGGCTGACCTGGGGCAGGCCTCCACCAATCGGAAGCGTGTGGAAAACATTGCCAAGAAGAAGCTGGATTCTCTGATCAAGGAGTCAAAGATCCGTGACTGTGAAGACCCCAATGACTTCTCTGTTTCCACACTGTCCCCATCTGGAAAGCTTGGGCACAAAGCAGAGGCCAAGAAGGTGAGCTCTCTCTTGTTGACCTATATTCCAACAACTAGTCTGTGAGCTGGGTGAGGACCCCAGAACATGTGGAAGTAGATAGATATCTATGCACATACAGGCACTGGTATGCAGAGGTATGTCTATAAAGCTCTCTACATACACACCTGTACTTTTCCATATGCCAGTACACACACACACACACAGCCCTGCACTTAAACACACATGTGCACAATGCTTATACATGTGCATACATACCTACATGCACATCCATATAAAAGTACACCTCTGCACACCCCTGCCTACATACATGTACATATGCATGCTTGTGTGCTTGTATTACACAACACTCACATGTGAGCACATAACTGTACACATACCTGTACACACACACCCCTCTACCCCTGTACACATACCTATACAACATTCATACACTTGTATAGGTGCCCTTGTACACTCATGTACACTAGTACAGTATTTGTATGTGGGCAGGTATTCTATTCTTTTGGGGACCTAAGGCCTCTCTTGGAGGGGCTTTGAGCATTGCCTACCTTGGTGAGGGTTTCATGGGTGATGGTGGGATAGACAGCAGGATCTCAGGGCCCAGGCAGTCCTGGGAGCTGCCCACTATCTGAAGCATCTCAGATATGTGGGGAAATACACAGAGAGAATGGCCTTCACAGACTGTCCTGACAGATGTGATGGGGGTAAAGACAAGTGTCAGATAGGCTGGGCCAGACCGTGCAGTTGGTGTGCCACTGTTGGGGAGCAGCAAGCCAGGCTTGAAGGACAGACCAGCAGCTGGCTGTGGTGGCTGTGGCAGCTGAGCAAGGCATCTGCAGGGTGAGCTGTCCGGAGAGCCTTCCCTCTACTCCCCTGCCCTTCCTTGTCACTGGCTGGCTTCTAGCTGTTTCCAAGGCTCTTGGGAGGGCTAGAAGAGGACCTCTTGCAGAAGATCAGGGTCTGCTCCTGCTATGTTTTTAGAGGTGTGTTTGTTTCCACCCACAACCCTAGAGGGCACAGCACAGCTGATATGATAGCTCTGCAGGTGGCTCACACGGGTCCCGTGCACACGGCCTTCTCTTTATTTTTAGCTCTCAGACATTTGGGCAGGAGAGTATAACCTGCCTGACACTTTGCCCAGCCTCCATTAGTAGGGGGCTGAGTGGAGGTGGGGCCCTGTCACTGGTCCAATCCTGGTGAAAGTTAACAGGATCTCTGCTTTTCTTGGCCAACAAGAGGGACACCTGGGGCAAGGAGCACGACTTAGCCCTTGCCATCTCATGTGTGAATAACTGTGCTTAGAGAAAGCTTCTTGGAGGAGAGGAGGAGGAGGGAGAGCAGGAGGTGGAAGAGGGGGAGGAGGAGGGGGAGGAGGAAGCGCTCCAGTATTAAGATACCTGGGTTGGCAAAGAAGCTTGTACCCCTAGCCTGACGGTATCACCAGGCTGTCTACACAGCCTGCAAGAGACACGCAGAAAGGAAATGCGTAATAAAGCTTGCTGAGCTGGAGGCTTAAGAACTATGGAGCAGGGCACTGATCAGCCAGGGAGCTTCCTGGGGCATGGTCCAGGCAGAGAGGAGAGTATCTGTGTTGGGTTGTTAATGAGATAGCAAGTCCTACCATAAGTCACTCTGCCCCCCACCCTCCCCCCAACTCTAGGTGTCATTCCTTCTGCTTATGAACCTTGAGGACACGAGGTCCAGCTCAGGGGTTCTTGTGAGACAGCAGGAGGACTTAGGAGCAGCATGTGAATACAAGGGTGAAGAGATAGACAAGACCCCCTACTAATAGTTAAACATAGCTCCAGAGGGTTCAGACTAGTGCCATTGGGCCCCATACCTCAGGTTGGCCCCAGAACAGGACCTTTGCTGCTGAGGACAGAGGCTTAACTGCTGGCCTTGTCTGTGGAGAGGACCCCCTGCACAAACACACACACCCAATGCTGTCTGTGCAACTTAGCCCCAAGCTTACCTCACAGTCAGCTGTTCACAGCCCCTGAGGGGACCGGGCTAGGCTATACACACATAGTGCTTCTGGACTGTTGGTAGCTTCTAACCTTGTTATATGAACTCAGGCCTGGTGAGCACACACCCACATGGCTTGTGTGTACTTCTCTTAATTTGTGTGCACATTTTGATCATTCAAGTCATGGTGATGGCATCAATTTGGACATTACTTAAATAATTTAGAATCATGTTCGACTCATGGGATTCCCCACACATGAATGAAGCTTCTAGGGCCTTGCCCACTTACATGCCCCCAGATTAAGAGGAAAATGGACTACCATTGCTGGGGGCTTATCTGTGCAGGACACAGATAAGACCTTAGGCACTGGGGCCTCTGACTCTGGACCTGGGAAGTCTGTGGACTGGAAGGGCCTGGCTAACATGGCTACTTTGGGCATTAGGAAAGGCCAGGGACATCTGCTCCTGACCCTCGAAGAAGGTAGAGGAGGGAGTCAGGGTGAGATCTGCAACGGGTGTGCTTGGTGATGTCAAGGCAGAGTGATGACTTAGACAGGAGAGATCATGAGAATGTTTTCTGAGACTGTGGTAGAGAACAGAGAGTTCTCTGTGGCTCAGGACCAAAGTAGGCTCTTTACGACACATAGTAAGCTCTTTACAACATCTTTAGATTGCCCAAGGCAATATGCAAGGCATATGCAGAGGTGCGAACATATGTGTGTGGCATGTACAGGAGTCTATGTGTGCAGGAGTCCACAGTGTGTGCAGGGATCTGTGTGTAGGCAAAGGTCCATATTGTGTGCAGGTATCTAAGGTGTATGAAGAAGTGTCTATATGCATGTCTAGGAATGTCCTTGGGCTGGTGTGTAGAGCTGTCCATGGCATGTACAGAAACACCAATGCTATGTGCAGATACAACCTGTGCATTCACGGGGATTCACACCATGGTGTGTGGACAGTTCTCACCTGTAAAGCATAGTGGCACATGCTGCATCTTTGCTCTCACTGACCCTCGTCTCTAGCAGGGTTCCCTAGCTCCAGGTCCATGGATCTAGTGTGTCTGGCAGAAACCATCCTCTTCCCAGGTAACAGAATGAAGTGGGGAACCCCTGACTAGAGCCGTCCTGGATTTCCAGGTGTCTGTGCAGGAGTCATAAGGAGTGGGTGGCGATACTGGAATGGTCTGGGAGAAGCCAGTGTACAGTACAGTTGCTCAGCGACTTTATGTGAACAAGTGTCCAGGATGGGGTCCTGGCTAGAGGCTGGGAGGGCCTGGGGTGTGCCTATCCTGTGCCCAGTGCATAGGTAGTCCTGCCCTGTGCTCCTCAGACTCAGTTAGCCAGCTGGATCTGGGATTATTCACTATTTGTGCCACAGTAACAGGCTGGGGCACCAGGGCTTCAAAAAAGGATTACATAAGTAGACTCGGCTGAAGAATATTCCAGATGCAAGCTGCATTTATTATGCAGTCTCCATCCACGATAAAGAAATTTGGAACTGATTACTTGAGTTGAAAACCACACACCATGTGAGGTTGGTGTGGGCATGCGAATATATGCTGCTCTGTCTCGAGTCCAGCTCTTCAGGCCTCTTCCTGGCAGCTGTGCTTGACCCTACCCCTACCCCAAATCAATGCCTTGCTTCCAGGCCTGGTCAAATCTGCCTCCTCCAGAAAGGCTTTCTGGGGCCACTAGGGCTGTCCTGCCTTCCTTGCATGGTTAGAGGTTGGGTTCAACTTCTATCTGTCTCTCAGAGTCAGATCAAGGTTGAGGAAGACGTGGAGTCTGGGGAGGACATTGGGGTGAGCAGGCGAAACAGCCGTCTCCTCATGAGCAGCTTCTCCAAGCGCAAGGTAATGGTCCTGGGCTGGGGGGGGGGGGGGTCCCATGTGACTCTACCACCGTCCCTGTACCATTTGCTAGCTGTGGTTGGGGTCAGGTTTCTTTTTTTTTTTTTCTTTTTTCTTTTGTTTTTGTTTTTGTTTTTCAAGACAGGGTTTCTCTGTATAGCCCTGGCTGTCCTGGAACTCACTCTGTAGACCAGACTGGCCTTGAACTCAGAAATCCACCTGCCTCGGCCTCCCAAGTGCTAGGATTAAAGGCATGCGCCACCACCAACCGGCTGGGGTTAGGTTTCTAAGGTAGAAGCTCTGGCTACTGCCTTCCCTTGACCCACACTGGCCAGTGTCTGAGATTCAGACACTGAGAGTCCCAAAAGTCCCCCAGGGCCAGGGCACTGCAGATACCTCTGTGGGCCAATTGGACAGAAACTCAGGAACCTGGGCAGATAGTCCCTACCCTGCACTTTCTGGCTTTTCACATGTCCTGGCTTGATCTCAGGTCACAATTCCACTTTCCCACACAGAAAAAAGGCAGCAAGATAAAGAAGGTGGCCAGCGTGGAAGAGGGGGATGAGAACCTGGACTCCCCAGGAAGCCAGAGCCGAGGGTCAGTGCCCTGCCCAGTGTGTGTGTGTTCGTTTGTGTGTGTGTGTGTGTGTGTGTTTGCACACATGTGTGCGTGTGTGTGCATGCGAGTGTGCAGGTGTGTGTGTGTGTGTGTGTGTGTGTGTGTGTGTGAGCCCTGCCCAGTCCCAGGGAGCTGTCCCTGAGTGCTGAGCAGAGATGGGTGGCTGGTACGGGAATCCATGAACACTTAAGCAGGTAATGAGAAAGTGGAGCTGTCCAGGCAGCAGCAGAAAGCACAGAGTGAGCCTAGCAACACTCAGGTCCTAGGCCTACAGGGCTCCTGAGGTCCCTCAGAGTCTCCTGGGCATAGCATAGGCACTGCCTGACTATCCAGGCCTCAGCTCCCACCTCTTCCGAAGGCCCCCAGTGTTGCATTTCCTTCAGGGGTAGCCAGGGGTAGCATCTGTCTCTGTGCCTCCTATACCCTACGAGTGGCAACTATTCTGGGATGGCATCAGTCTGTCTGCTTGCTTTCCACAGAACCCTTGTGCGTTAACTGGGTCTTATACCTGCTAATGCAGCTTGGAGTGCATCCTTTTCACAGGAGGGTCCCACTGACCCCATTCCCCACTCCTGCCCACCCCCTCTATTTTCCTCCCCAGGCCTTGCTCATGTCTGTCTGTGTCACACCCAGTCTCTCACCACCTACATGTCTGCAGTCCCAGCTCTGCCTTGCCACACTGCTAAGACATTATATTCTTATCACTGGTCTGCCTCTTCTCCATGACTTAGTCTTTCTAATCCCCCCGTCCCCTGCCCAGAACCCATCAGAAGCTCATGTTCTTCAGAATATCTCTTGGCTGAGCAGGAATTCCCTAGATCCCATCTTGTTCATGTTCGGGGGCACCCATCCCATGATGACTTCAGAGCAGCCCACACCTAGCAGGGACATCTCTATTACCTCACCACTGATAGAGTTGACCTGTCCCAGACTCCTGTGAAAACCTTGGATACCAGGGTGGTTGGTACACAGAACAGAGCAAAGGGTCAGGTTGAGCCTGAGCTACCAGGACACTGGAAGGTTAGAGTAGGGTACCTGTCTGCTGGGGGTGCGATGGACCTTAACTGTTGTTTACAAGTCCCAGGTTGCCTGGGACATATGATTTGGGGAGCAGATGGAGCTGTTCAGGCCCTGGAGCCTGAATCGAAGAATGGGAAGGCTGGCTGGGACTGGATGGGAGGGGCGTAGCCACAGGGTCCTGAGTAGCCCTGCCGCACCCTCGTAGGACTGCCCGGCAAAAGAAGACCATGAAGCTGTCACGAGCCCTCTCGGACCTAGTGAAATATACCAAGTCTGTGGGCACCCATGACGTGGAGATGGAGGGTGAGGGCCACGTGGAGGGTGGGGCCATGCAGGTCAGCTGTGGGGTGCAGGCTGTGTGTGCTCATGCCTGGCTGGTCTGTGCCCCAGTGGTATCTAGCTGGCAGGTGTCATCCTTCAGTGAGACCAAGGCCCACCAGATCCTGCAGCAGAAGCCTACCCAGTACCTGCGCTTCAACCAGCACCAGCTCTCACGCATATACCCCTCCTCCTACCGCGTGGACTCCAGCAACTACAATCCACAACCTTTCTGGAACGCTGGTTGCCAGATGGGTGCGTGCAGGCATGTGGTTCAGGGTGGGATGGTGAGGAGGGTTGTCTCCAAAGGCCTTTAGCAACCAGGGTGAGGCCTTTCAGACCCTAGGCTGGCATGAGAAACATCCCTTCAGCCCCTGCACTACTAGCACATAACTGGGCTTTCAGCCCCAGAACTCATACAGAGGAGCGTGTGAATATCACTGACCTGCCTGGACTTCTGTCCTCCTTCAGTTGCCCTGAACTACCAGTCAGAGGGACGGATGCTGCAGCTGAACAGGGCCAAGTTCAGCGCCAACGGTGGCTGTGGCTACGTGCTCAAACCCCAGTGCATGTGCCAGGGTGAGGGACTCAGGCTGGGGTGGGCTCCCATGAGACGAGCCAGGGGACTGGGGGGATGGGTAGACAGCGGGGGGGGGGGGGGGGGAGTCAGTCTAAGACTGAGATACCAGGACACTGGAGGGTTGGAGTCCGGTTACCTGCCTACTGGTGTGTGTATGTGTGTAGTGAACCCTATGCCAAGGACCTGAGGTGGGAGTTAGAGAGCTCCTCTGTTAGGCCCTGGGCTCCAGGCTACATGAGATTCGGGGGCAGCATTTGTCTGAGGTCTTGGTATGCTCCAGGGGATGCAGGTCCAGTTGCTGGACCTCAGTCCCTGATGGGCATGCTCAAGAGCCACCTACTGTCCCAAGGGATTCTCCCAGTGTGCAGCAGTCTTCTGTCTGCTCAGTGCCTTTTCATTACACCTCAGCTGCACTGAGTTGTGTTTCCCTGCATGGTGTGCCCCTGATTGTTAGCAGTCTGACTACCCTGTGGCCAGGGTCTCCTGCCCGCTCTGGTGCAGCTATCCTGTCCCAGGCCAAAGCTTTCTGACCCTTCCTTAGGGCCATTTTCTCCAGAGCCCCACAGACCAACAGGTAGGTGTGTGGTGTGAGCTGTGAACTTGGCTCACACCTGTACCCTCTCAGGTGTCTTCAACCCCAACTCGGAGGACCCCCTGCCAGGGCAGCTCAAGAAGCAGCTGGCCCTGAGGATCATCAGTGGCCAGCAGCTGCCCAAGCCACGGGACTCAGTGCTGGGTGACCGTGGGGAGGTAAGAGCAAGCCCACGTGGGCGAGGTGGGTGGTGGGAGGGCTTAGGGCCCCGGTGCCACCCTTGGCCCTGTCTCTAGATCATCGACCCCTTCGTGGAGGTGGAGGTCATCGGGCTCCCTGTGGACTGCAGCAAGGAGCAGACCCGAGTGGTGGATGACAATGGTGAGGGCTCCCACCAAAGTGGGTGAGGGCATCAGACACCAGCCTGTACCCAAGGCTGCCATAGGGCTGCTGGGTGCCCAGTGCCCTGTCCACTCTGGGGCCCCTTAGGTACCAGTTATTGGCTCCATCTCCTTCCTGACCTGCTGATTCTCTCTTCACTATCTCCAGGATTCAACCCCATGTGGGAGGAGACACTGGTGTTCACTGTGCACATGCCGGAGATTGCGCTTGTGCGCTTCCTCGTCTGGGATCATGACCCCATTGGACGTGACTTCATCGGCCAGAGGACACTGGCCTTCAGCAGCATGATGCCAGGTAAGGAGGATGGGCAGGGTTCAACATTTGCCAGTGCTCCCTGCCTGTGTTTCCCAGGAGCTCCTAACTAGCGTAGGACACAGGAAGGAGGCCCAGCCTCTTCTTTCTATGTGTAAGAGCCTCCCTGGTCCTACTCAAGGCCGAGACACCTTTGAGGAGTGTGGGTTGACAGAGTAAGGAGGTGTTGGGACCTTGATGACTCGTGACCCTATTCTTCAGGCTACCGGCACGTGTACCTAGAAGGCATGGAAGAGGCCTCTATCTTTGTGCATGTGGCTGTCAGTGACATTAGTGGTAAGGTGAGTATTGACTCCTGGGCCTCATGTAGCCACAGGAAGGATAGGACCAGCCCCTCGCTCCTGTCCTATCCCCTTCTGGGGCTAGGGCCTGGCATTCACTTCTCTGGGTCTCTTCCTTAATCTGTGATGTGGGCTACTGGGGGATGCTGACCCTGGAGCCTTCTAGTGCTACCTTCATGTCCCAGGGGGCGCTTTGGGAATCCAATTGTGCTAAGTGTCCCTGTCTTGGGATGGGATGCCCTGGTACCTTCCTCTCTGCTGTTCTGGGATGGGATGCTCTGGTACCTTCCTCTCTGCTGTTCTGGGATGGGATGCCCTGGTACCTGCTTCCCTCCTGTCCTGGGATGGGATGCCCTGGTGCCTGCTTCCCTCCTGTCCTGGGATGGGATGTCCTGGTGCCTGCTTCCCTCCTGTCCTGGGATGGGATGCCCTGGTACCTGCTTCCCTGCTGTCCTGGGATGGGATGTCCTGGTACCTCCCTGTCCTCCATCTGTTTTACCAGTCCTAGTTTTCCTCAGTAGCCTCTGATGTCCTGTACATCTGGGAGCACTGACTGCTTGGATTCCTGGCAAGGGTAGAGTGCCATGACCCCTCCCATGGCTATCCTTGTCCTGAGTGCCACGTGCCTCTACATTTCTGTTTCCTCAAAGGGATCTACATGCATTTATTTGCCCACTACCTGGAACCTCAGGTCCCTATCCCATGTATCCCCGCCCCAGGCTAGAACAGGAAGTGTTGTCAGTTTGTGGAGTCCAGCTACTAGGGCTCTAAGGGAGTCCCTGGGGTACAACTTGTTGGCATCAACCCTTAAGGGCCTGTAACCACACAGTGAATGGGTCCTGCTGGGCCCAGCACTAACCCTCCTGTAGCACCATGGGTCCTAAGGCACTAAAGGTGCCCTGTTACTTGCCACCGCCCATCCATCTATCCCATGTCTGCTTGTCCCTGAGGGCCATCCATGGCTGGGTAGGCCCTGCTCTGGCCACCACAGCCATCTCACCTGCCTTCACTCTGTCTCTTTGGTCTTGCAGTGGGCTTCTCTATGTCCCAAGTCTACTTTTAGAAGCTCAGCCTTGTTAGGAGTCTCAAAGGTACCCGGCGCCGCGGGACGGTGTAGCCCGCCGCCCCACCTGCATGCCAGGCCGCGCCCATTAGCATCCGTGATTCTTGGTAGCATTTTGGAGACTGTCAGCTCATGTGACATGGATCATGACACGTTTCTGGGGTCCCCTGGGCCATCCTCAGCCAGAGAGTGGCATTTATGAGGCAGATCCAGGATTCAGCCAAGGCCAAGGACCTATCCTCCTATCCTGTCCTCATCCTGCCTACCTTTTGCCCTTCTCCATGACTGTAGGTGTCTCTGCACAGCCTTGCAGCTCATCTGCTGTCCTGTTCCCTCTGCCTGCCTACACTGTCAGTTACTGACCCCTCTCTCTAGCTCTCCCCTCGGTCTATGCTAGGGTCTGAGTTGGGGTTGTGGGTGGGGATACCCGGCGGGCGCTCCAGCTCGAATCCTGGATCTCCTTCTAAATGGCTTTCCAACCACATTGACCAAATTGCACTGGATTTGGGATCTTGAATCAGGAAGCTGATTCAAGTGCTGGCCACTCTATTGCTTCTGCAGAAGGGCCCCTGGCCGCCAGGCCCTGGGCTGCTCCAATGCACGAGCACGGCCCATCATGGGGGAGTGGTGGGTGTTGTTGGTGGGATGCAGGGGTGAATGGCATGTGAGGACCCCTATGGCCTCTGTCCTCTTAAGAGGTGGCCACCAATCCTCTCCAGCAGTGATCTATGCAGGGGGGAATGCAGGAGGGGACTGCACAGAAGCTGGCTGTGGCCAGACACTGGTCACATGTTGAGCCAGTTGAGGGCCTCAGGAGCTCATGGGGTCAGAGTGCAAGCTGGCCTGGGGTAGTCTGCCTGGGAGAGTTCGACAAGGCTTCCTAGAAAGGCAGCCCTCTAGGAGGGAGGAGAGGCTCCTGGGAAGTAGAGAGGCAGAAGCCAAGGGAGAGCAGGCCTTCCAGGCTGCTGCACAGGGCAGGGTGAGTGTAACCATGGTGATGGCAGACCCCAACTTTTCTTTCCCCCAGATCTGGGGCTACAGTCCTCAGTTCCTCAAGGCTGGGACAAGTGGGCGGCCAGGATGTATCGATTGAGTTCTGCCCTTGAGATAACACTGGGAAGGCTCTCTAGCTTCCGTCTCAAGTTTAGTCTGAAGGGTGAAGTACTGCTACCCTTGAGAGAGTTGCCAGGAAACCCTGTTTTCTGTATGTGGCATTGCAATATGCTCTTACGGCAGTCAGAACACCCGCTGGAGAGCCAGTTCCCCTTTGAAGCCACACCTGGGCCAGGTGGGCCAGGCACCGGCTATGTGGACTCCTTTTCTTGCAGGTCAAGCAGACTCTGGGTCTAAAAGGTCTCTTCCTCCGAGGCCCAAAGCCAGGCTCACTGGACAGTCATGCTGCTGGGCAGCCCCTGCCCCGGCCCTCCGTTAGCCAGAGGTTCCTGCGGCGCACAGCCAGTGCCCCGACCAAAAGCCAGAAGCCAAGTCGCAAGGGCTTCCCAGAGCTGGCCCTGGGCACACAGGACGCAGGCTCTGAGGGGGCAGCTGACGACGTGGCACCCCCTAGTCCCAACCCAGCTCTGGAGGCCCCTACTCAAGAGAGGTCAGGCAGCAGCAGTCCCCGAGGTAAGGCACCAGCAGGAAAAGCAACAGAAGAGAAAACACTGGCACAGGTGCAGTCCCCAAATGCCCCTGATGGCCCTGGACCTGCAGGGATGGCCGCCACATGCATGAAGTGTGTGGTGGCCTCCTGCACCGGTATGGACGTTGAGGGACTTCGAAGGGAGCAGCAACTCAGCCCTGGGCCTGCAGGCAGCCACATGGCCATCAGCCAGCAGCCCAGGGCCCGGGTAGATTCATTGGGGGGCCCTTGCTGCAGCCTGAGTCCTCGAGCCACCCCAGGGAGAAGCAGAGAGGCTCCCAAGGGTCCTAGGGCTCGGCGGCAGGGTCCAGGTGGCGGCTCTGTGTCCTCGGACTCCAGCAGCCCAGACAGCCCAGGCAGCCCCAAAGTGGCCCCCTGCCAGCCGGAGGGTGCCCACAGGCAGCAGGGGGCGCTGCAGGGAGAGATGAACGCCTTGTTCGTTCAAAAGCTGGAGGAGATCAGGAGTCATTCCCCCATGTTCTCCACGGGTAAGGCCTGCCATTCCGCTGCATCCCACGCTCTCTACACCTGGCATGTCTAGGCGGTCCATGCCTGCGGCTCTCTGCTTCATTTGTCCGTCAGCTTAACTGTGGCCTGCCTGCCTCAGACCCCCATCCCCACCCTAATGGTCCTGTACTTTGGGGGGGGGGGGTGTGTGTGCTCGAGTCAAGGCTTGCTGAGGAACCCAGGGATATCCAGCCAGCCCTCTGAAGGGCTTCCCTGGGGCTGCCCTGCCTTGCTTGCTGGCTGCCCTGACTGGCTGCTCTGACGACCTTCCTAGGTCTGAAAAGGTCTCAGCTCTTAGCCCTCCCTCCCCACAGGGCCAGATGCAAGAATGACTCTGCCCTGTAGTCTACAGGAGCCTGCTGTCAATTGGTAGTGGTACCGCAGGGTGTCCCCCTTGGAGGCTCCTCAGAGACCAGGGGAGAAGGTGCTTAGAACTGAGGTCTGGGCCTCAGAGCACCCGGTGCTTAGAGGAGCAGCTCCCAGGGAGCTGCATTGTCCAAATGGCACTTAGCCATTGTGTGACCACCCACCCTCCTGAGCTGGTTATCTGAGCTCTAGCCTGGCCTGGAGGGAGGCACCTAGGGTCTGCCTGCTTCCACTTCACTCCTCCCGCTCCTGCCCAGCCTCGTTGTCCATCTGTCCATTTGCCAGTGCCCCCACACGTACTGACCGTGTTCTCCTTTTTGTCCCTGCTCCATGCTGCTTCCATAGTTAGGGATTGAGACCTGCGAGTGCCAGGTAACAGGCCCAAGCCCTATGTGTCCCCATGATGCCCCAGTCCAAGGAGGATTAGGCCTGGCCTGCCTGTTGCCCTATGGACCCTGTGTAAGGCCCAGGCACGACTCCAGCTTTAGTGGGGTTGGATACTCTTGAGTATCACAGTACATATGTATAAATGGAGAAGCCTGGTTGTTGGGATATCCTGGGGTGGGCTGGTCACTACCCTGGGCTCAGGAGGCCAGGAACTGGTGCTGATTAATGAGATCCATATCTCTCTCTCTCTCTCTCTCTCTCTCTCTCTCTCTCTCTCTGTCTCTGTCTCTTTCCCTCTCTCTTTCCCTCTCTCTTTCTCTCTCTCTGTCTCTTTCCCTCTCTCTTTCTCTCCCTCTCTCTCTCTCTCTTTCCCTCTCTCTCTGTTTTTCTCTCCCTCTCTGTATCTTTCTCTCTGTCTCTTTCCCTCTCCCTCCCCCCTCTCTCTCCTTCTCTCTCTGTCTCTCTTTCTCCCTCTGTCTGTCTCTTTCCCTCTCTTTTCTCTTTCTCTGTCTCTCTCCCTCCCCCTCTCTCTTTTTCCTTCCCTCCCCATCTCTTCTCTGCCTCCCCCTATATCTACTTCTCTATCTTCTTGTCTCCTGCCCCTCTTTCCCCACAGATACTCGCCTCTTCCCCCTGCAGCGGCCCATTTCCCCCCTGTGCAGCCTGGAACCCATTGCTGAGGAACCAGCCCTGGGCCCTGGCCTCCTGTTACAGGCAGCTGCCCCCACAGGTCCATCTCAGGAAGGGCCCCAGTGCCCTGTAGGACTGGGAACCAAAGTGACCAGCCCCCAGCAGACATCTCTGGGCGCTTTTGGAACCCTCCAGCCCAGGATTGGGGGTGATAGGGAAAACGAAGAGCCACCCCTCAGGCCACACAATGGTGGGATCTCCAGTGGGCCACGTGAGGGAACCTCTGGAAGACAGACAGACAGCAAGAGCCGATCCTGGGCCCCAGGCCACTTGCCAGTGGTTAGGAGGGCCAAGAGTGAGGGCCAGGTGCTCTTGGAGCTCTCTCCCACACCTGCAGTGTACTCGGATGCCACGGGCACTGACAGGTTATGGCAGCGGCTGGAGCCTGGGAGTCACAGGGACAGTGTCTCCTCATCCTCCAGCATGTCTTCCAATGACACTGTCATAGACCTATCTCTGCCCAGCCTCGGCCTCTGCCGCAGCCGAGAGAGCATTCCAGGAGTCTCTCTTGGACGCCTAAACCCACGGCCCTGCTTAGCCTCAGCTGCCCGTCCTGACCTGCCGCCTGTGACCAAGAGCAAATCTAACCCCAACCTGCGGGTTGCGGGTGGGCTGCCTCCTGCACCCGATGAGCTGCAGCCCCGGCCTCTTGCCCCGCGGCTGACCAGCCTCCACCCACGGCCACCCTGGCATCACCTCACCCTGGTGGGCCTGCAGGACTGCCCAGTGTCTGCTAAGTCCAAGAGTCTGGGAGACCTGACAGCTGACGACTTTGCTCCCAGCTTTCAGGGCAGCACCAGCAGTCTGAGCTGCAGCCTGGGCCCCCTGGGTATTGTGCATCAGGTACTGGAGCCTGGAATGCGGAGGGATGCTCTCACGGAGCAGCTACGCTGGCTTACCAGCTTCCAGCAGGCTGGGGACATCACGTC
>JADRCD010136505.1:0-11089 GCA_019843815.1 Montemys delectorum | reverse complement strand
TGATCAGCTCTGAACTCTTCTCCGTTGCTGTTTTATTACAAGGACAACAGATGTGCTTCTGAGCTCAGATAACTGTAACAACATATGGTGAGAAGTTGAGAGTCAAGTCCCAGTTGCTGTAGCGATGAGGAGGGGAGGAGGGTCTGCTGCAGTAGCCAGTAGAAGGTGAGGAGGAAGCAGGAAGGAAGGAGCCAAGGCCCAAAACCAGGAAGTGCAAGATCTAAGGGTACAAAATTTTTATCATTACTAAAGCAGAGAGTCTTATAGACTTGGCAATAAATAGTAAGCTTAGTGGCCAGTGTTTTAACTTTCAGTTATTTGTAAGATTTTATGCATACACACGCAAACATACATTGGTAGAGGCAATAAGCAGTGACCATGTGGTGCTTACAGCTCCCTTTAACTCCATCTCCAGGAAACTTAGGTAAATCCATCAGGGCAGGGGGGTGGTGCACACCTTTAATCCCAGAATGCAGACAGGTTTTTTGAGAAACCTTGTCTCAAAAACAAACAAACAAAAAATGAATAAATTAATCCAAAAATAAATTTAAAAAGAAATAAGTTAGTTCTGAGCAAAAAGCAAGCCTTCAGCAAAGCCGAGCCCATACACCATGGTTTCACTGGTCCTTGTGGAGCTTTGCAGCTAGTGGGCATTATTGGGCTATTAAACAAACGAGTGGAGTGAGGCAGCCCTAAGCCTGGCACTGAACTGTGGAAGCAGAGGCAGGAGGGTCTTCGTGAGTTCAAGTGCAGCCTTGACTGCATAGCAAGTCCAGGCTAGTCACAGACTGCATAGTGAGGGCCCGTCTTTAAAGAAGTATTGAGTGCCTGTGAGCAGGGTGTTGCTTAGAGAAACCATTCTTTTATTTCTACTTATTAATGCCACTCTATGTAAATGGCATTTAAAAATACTATTTAATAGTGTCATTAGTTATTCATATGTCCTGGCCAGTCCCTGAATAATTGAGGTGAGTCCTATGAATTTTTTAAATCAGATTTAGCACAATTACTAGGTGAATTACTCCTAATCTGTTTTTCTATATGCTAGACTGTTAATTCTCCAGCAAGTTCCCAAGGACTTGCTGGTTGAGTCTGGCTCATTATTTCTGCTCCATCAGTTCATCCTAAGGGAACATTTCTTCGGCCACATGCTCCTGGCTAATGAAGACCTTCTAATGAAGACCTCCTGCTCTCTCTATCTTCTTTCTCCTCCTCCCCCAACCCCACCTCTGTTTCTGTCTGTCTCTCTCTCTCTCTCTCTCATGGGCCCTATGTGGGACCAGCCAGGTACCTGAAACCTCGCCTACCACTGTTCTCCCCAGTAATTGGCTGTAGTCATTTTTATTTAACCAATAACTTTAAATTTATTTTGGGGGAAAAGGTTTATATAGCATCACTTGATTCATGTGAGAATCTGCTTGAGGTTGACAGTGGGGTTGGGGTAAGGGGACGGACAGACCAGATCTCGGAGACCAGTAACCCCCTAACAACTTCTGGCATTCAGGTCTCTCCTTCCATGAGGGTCCTGGGGATCAAACCGAGAGAGCATCAGGTTTGTTTGAAGACACCGTTATCATTCAGCCATCTCACCAGCTTTCTCATCGCCTGTTTCTAACTACAGTGCTGAAGGAGAGACTCATGGGACTGGAGGTGTCTTCAGTGCTAGAGCACTTGCCCAGTACAGGCAAAGCCCTGCATTCCATCCCCATCAGAAAAGAAGGAAGGTGCAGGTTTAAACAATGTGTTTGTAGCATCTGTATCCTGTGAGTGACAGTAAGCAACGTTCAGTAAATACTTGTCAATTTAGAGTTGATTAGAGGGGGCTGGAGAGATGGCTCAGCACTTAAGAACCCTGATTGATCTTCCAGGGTCCTGAATTCAATTCCCAGCAAGCACATGGTGGCTCACAGCCATCTGTAATGGGATCTGATGCCCTCTTCTGATATGTCTGAAGACAGCTTCAGTGTACTCATATACATAAAATAAATAAATGTTAAAAAAAAAGTGGTTAGGACTGCATAGTGAAGTGTAAATCCCACATATAAAGTACTAATTTTGTAAGTATGCATAAGACTATTTGTATAAATTAAACTCATTTTTATAAACTCAAAACATAAAATTTGTAACATGGAAATTAAAAAATAGTCTCCCATTAAACAGTTGTAATGAGAAGATGTTATAAGACTACGTTTGTTTGTTTGTTTGCTCGCTCGCTTGCTTGCTTGCCTTTGGTGGGTGTTGTGTTTGACTTTGATGCAGTCTCACTGTGGGGCCCCTGCATCCTGGACTTGCTCTGTAGCCAGGTTGGTTATGATCTACAGCATGTGGAGGTTGGAGAATCACTTCCACGGCGTAGTTTCTGGGGATCCTTCTCTGTTCACTGGGTTTGGGGGCAAGTAACCTTTACTGGCTGGGCCATCTTGCCAGCTTTTTATGTCCAAATCTTGGTAATGTGATTTAACACTGTAGTCTGAGAACTCATAAGACATTTAACCTAGTATCTTAATAATAATTTGGATGTGATGTGGCTGTATGAAATTTAAAAAACAAAAAAACAAAACAAAAAAAAACAAATAGGATAGCAGGGTGGCTTAGTGTTAGAGCACCTGCTTAAACATGTAGGAGAGACCCTGGGTTTGAGCCCCAGCAAAGAAGAAATCTTTAAGAAAGTAGAGGCACTGATAATGTATGTAATATGCTACAGAAAGATATGAAGACATAGCTAACTACAGAAGTAGCTTTATAAAGCTATGTATGCATACATGTGTCATATAAGATTGGAAAGGCTAAAAATTGAAGGGTCTCCTTAGGAATAATTAATGCTGTCTCGCTCTCTCTAGTTACTGTGATCAACTGAAAGTCTCAGAGAGCACACATGTGCTGCAGCCCTTCCTGCCCAGCATCCTCGACGGCCTCATTCATCTGGCAGCCCAGTTCAGCTCAGAAGTCCTCAACCTGGTGATGGAGACCCTGTGCATTGTTTGTACTGTCGACCCAGAATTTACAGCAAGCGTGGAAAACAAAATCTGCCCCTTCACCATCGCCATTTTCCTAAAGTACAGTAATGGTATGCCTTCCAGAAAGATGTGGTGATGAAAAGCACCCAGCGAAGTGGTAACTGGTGGTTAGGAACTAGCCCTAGTTAACAAAGGAATGGGTTCTCCTATAGACACGGCAGCGTTACAAAGTCGAGCGCCAGTTCCTGTGATTTTCATATAAAGACTAGGAAAGATAGTACATAAAAAACTAATGCAAAATGGCCTCATGTAAAGCTCTTCCAATGGAGTAGGGAAATGAGTAACTTCCTAAGAATGGACTACATGCTGGGACTTGGGGTGCAGCTCAGCGATAGAGCTCTTGTTTAGCGTGTACAAGGCCCTGGGTTTGAACCCCAAGACTGGGGAGGAAAGTCCTGAACCCAGAAACATGCCAAGAAGCCTTTCACACATGGAGCATGTGCTCTGCTGCCAAGCAACACCCCAGCCTTGGTGCTCAGAGCCTGTGCAGCTCGGCCTGGAGCCTGCCTTCCCTCCTGCTCCTCCCAAGTGCTGGCTGGTAGACACAGGCTTTCAATTTCAACCCAGCATAGACTTTTTTATAATACTAAAAATTAAGCAAAAAGAAAGATTTCCCCAGGATAGACATAAAAATGTATGTGAAATTTTTGTTTTGAAAGAGAATATGCATGTAGCTGTGTATACTGGAAAGAAAAATGCCAGAAGAAAATAATTGAAAATATCAAAGGTATTATCTAGGTAGAAGAATTATAGGCTTTTCTTTCCTTTAATACTTTTCAGCATTTTAAGTTTTTTTGTTGGTTTTGGTTTTGGTTTTGGTTTTGGTTTTTCGAGACAGGGTTTCTCTGTGTAGCCCTGGCTATCCTGGAACTCACTCTATAGACCAGGCTGGCTTCGAACTCAGAAATCCGCCTGCCTCTGCCTCCCAAGTGCTGGGATTAAAGGCATGCGCCACCACTGCCTGGCAGCATTTTAAGTCTTTATAATAAACATAATTATGCTGAGTACCAGAAAAAAATATTAAAGGTATTTGTTTTAAGAAATTGAAGCTAAAAGACATTGAGAAGCGACAGTATGATATCATACTAAACATGTTATTTAATTTGTTTTTTGGAAGGTTGTTTTTTTTTAATCTGACAAATGTGTTCTGCAGAGCATGCCTGTTGATTTCTTGTTCTTAGGCTTCATTAATTGTCTGAAATGGCTATATCTTTTTTACCCATTCTGTTAATGAGGAGCTAGAGTGTTCTCTTTTTTTTTTATTACAAACAATGCTATAGTTACTTTTAGCATACACTTTAATGTGCACTACATATATCTTGCCATGCTACATGGCAGAGGTACTTTTATTACATGGGTAAAGCAGATTAACATGAAGTTCCATCTCTCAGCCAGGTATACATAACTGTGATCCTAGCCCTTGGGGCTAGGGCTGGAGGATTACAGATTCAAGGCTATATATATATATAGTGAGACCCTTTCTCAAAACAGATACCAGAAAGAAGTGCATTTCTTTCAAAAGCTCTGCTTTCTCAGGGCTGTCCCTTTGCTACAGGTAGGACCCCGGGAGCCCCTCCTGTCCATCATGACTGCTCCCTAAGAAATGTGTGTAAAGTCGGGCAGTGGTGGCGCACACCTTTAATCCCAGCACTTGGGAGGCAGAGGCAGGCGGATTTCTGAGTTCGAGGCCAGCCTGGTCTACAGAGTGAGTTCCAGGACAGCCAGGGCTACACAGAGAAACCCTGTCTCAAAGAAAAAAAAAAGAAATGTGTGTGACTTTTCCTTGAAAAGGTTTAAGAGGGGCGGGAAAGGGGCAAGCACTGGCTGCTCTTCCAGAGGACTCTGTTACCCACATGGTGGCCCACACTCTTCTGGAACTCCAGTTCTGAAAGCCATCCCTCTTCTGGTTTCCTTGAGCACTACACATGTATGCAGGTAGAACACCCACATACAAAATAAAAATGAATAGACTTTTTTTTTTTTTAATATATGAGAGGCTGGGGACAACAGTGTTTTAAATTTCATATCTTATTATTCTTTTGTTTTGTTGTGTTGTGTTGTTTTTTGATACAGAGTTTCTCTGTATAGCCCTGGCTGTCCTGGAACTAACTCTGTAGACCAGGCTGGCCTTAAACTCATATAGATTTTCCTGCCTCTGCCTCCCAGGTGCTGGAATTGAAGGCACAGACCACCACCCCCAGCTTCCTTTTTTCCTTCCTTCCCTCCTTCCCTCGTTTCCTCTCTCTCTTCCTTTCTGTCTCTCTTTCTTTTCCTTCTCTTCCTCTTCCTTCTTCTTCTTAGATTATACATTCTTTTTTACTTTTTTTTTTTAAAGATTTACTTATGTATGTATGAGTACACTGTAGCTATCTTCAGACACACCAGAAGAAGGCATCAGATCCCATTGCAGATAGTTGTGAGCCACCATGTGCTTGCTGGGAATTGAACTCAGGACCTCTGGAAGAATAGTCAGTGCTCTTAAAGTATCAGGGGTATTGTTTGCTTTTTGGTTTGTAGTTTTTTATCATTGGGTTTATTATCATTCCAGGTTTCAGGAAAACAAAGACCTTAAAATTTACCCTGGAAGAAAAGCCTACTTTAACTTTAGGAGTAGCTATTAAAAAGCCCATTCCCCGAAGAAAACATCTATTATATGTTTTGAAGACTTAGCCTCCCCTTGCCCTTCAGGTGATTCTTATGACTGGCTGCTCCACTTCCCACTTCCCAACCGTGTGAGATTTAATCTATGCAGAAGTATTTAAGTCATGTTAGGCTTAGAACAAGAAACAAGCATGACTAGACCAGAAGTAGGCAGAGTTCCATGTTGCCTTATCTACCTCAGATCCTGTCGTCGCCTCACTGGCTCAGGACATCTTCAAGGAATTGTCCCAGATTGAAGCCTGTCAAGGTCCAATGCAGATGAGACTGATTCCCACTCTGGTCAGCATAATGCAGGCCCCAGCAGACAAGATCCCTGCAGGGCTCTGTGCGGTAAGTGATTACAGGGTCTCTGAGTGAGTAAGAGAAGGAAAGCAGGTGCTGCCCACAGACCCCACAGTCCGGGCTGGGAGATCCCGTGGTATTTTATACCGAGCTGCTCTGGCCATGAGGATTGGTTGAGAGCCTCAAAAGTTTCTTAAATGGGTGGAGAGTTTTGGTAGCATACCCTTTCATCCCAGCACTTGGGTGACAAGCAGGTAGATCTCTGAATTTGAGGCTAGCCTGGTCTATAGAGTTAGTTCCATGACAGCCAGGGCTCCGAAAAGAAACCAGTGTTGGAAAGAAGCAGGGAGTTTGGGGCTGGGTAGTAAGAGTGAGTGTGTATGTGGTATGAGGTATGGTCTCACTGTGTAGACTAGCTATATAGGCTGACCTTGGACTCACAGAAATCTGCCTGCCTCTGTCTTCCCAGTGCTGGAATTATAGGCACGCACCACCATGCCTGGTGGCATATTCTCCCTCAGCTACCAATCCGTATCTATGTATGCATGTTGGGAACAGGAGGGCAACCTCTGGTGTCATCCTCAGGAACACAGTCTACCTCCTTTGAAACAAGAGTTCTCATTGGCTTGAGTCTTGCCAAGTACAGTATGCTGACCAGCCAGTAAGCCCCAGGAAACCTCCTTTCTCTGCCTCCTAAGCACCAGGGTTGTGAACACACATGCCATCCCGCCTGTCAATACCACTCATTAGCACCCACAGCCAATGAGATTGTAAGTTCTCGAGTGAAGCTGGGGGCTCCGTGTGCCTGACAAGCATCTGTCCGGTTGTTGACTGCCTCCCTCTGCAAAAGTAACTCTGACTTTTCTTTCTTTTTTCAGACAGCCATTGATATCTTGACTACAGTAGTTCGAAATACAAAGCCTCCCCTCTCCCAGCTCCTCATCTGCCAAGCTTTCCCTGCTGTGGCACAGTGCACCCTTCACACAGATGACAATGCCACCATGCAGGTATCTGAGACTAGGAGACTGTCACACAGGTGATAATGCCACCATGCAGGTATCTAAGACTAGGAGACTGGAGGGAAAGCGTTTCCCCGCCATAGCCATATAGTAGGATAGAAAATCTGACATGTGATTATGCTTTTGAAATGTAAGTCTCTCAACACCAAATTTACCAGAGATACCCAGTGGGGTTGTGCTTTAAAGTCTGTTAATGGTCTTAGAAAGTGTGAATACCAAACATCTGGTTATCTGTATTTGATTATTGATGCTATAGAGGAGCCTATAGATGAGCCCTGTAGAGATGTAGATTTGTGATCTTTCTGAATATTTTGTTGATAGAATCAACAAAGTGATAGACGTGGAGAAGGGAAGGGTGTTGGGTACTCTCAGATCTTTATTATTGGGGCCGTTTGTAAAGGCTGTGGAAAAATGATGGTAGATCCTGGTCAGAGTAGAGATTCCTAGGCAGACACTGATTTGTGTACAATCCATCTTCATCCCATGAAGATCTTTGATACTCTTAATTATGGCTCTATCTAAGAGGGTTTTCAATACCAAAGGTAAATCTTTACTGGTAAACCTCAGTTTTCTTGGTCATTGTAATGAGAAGTAGGCAGTTGAGTAAAAGAAGCATCATATTGGTGCCTGTCTTTATCTATAAATGGTAAATTCCTGTGTCTAGTGTTACGAGCCACATGAGCCCTATAGGCCTGTTGCTCCCATGAGGTGTAGACCTCTGTCAGGAACAGTTTGAGGGTCTCCTTGCACCTGTTCTCCAGTGGCTTATCTTGTCATTTCTATCCCCATAGAATGGTGGTGAGTGCTTGCGGGCCTATGTGTCAGTGACACTGGAACAGGTAGCCCAGTGGCATGACGAGCAAGGCCACAATGGACTATGGTACGTGATGCAAGTAGTGAGCCAGCTCCTTGACCCACGAACCTCAGAGTTTACTGCAGCCTTTGTGGGCCGCCTGGTCTCCACCCTCATCTCCAAGGCAGGGCGGGAGCTTGGTGAGAATCTGGACCAGATTCTCCGTGCCATCCTCAGTAAGATGCAGCAGGCAGAGACACTTAGTGTCATGCAGGTAAGGACAGCGGGGTGCTAGGCTTTTGCTGCATGGGAATCAGATGAGTGTGTGGGTCCTGAGTTGGTTTATTTTCTCACTGTCCTTGTAGACTAGCTAAGTAGAAATAGATCTGTTCTGGTGTAAGAGACATGAACAAGGAAAGCCCCATGTTCTGTCCTATGAGTGGACTCTGCTGTATATAGACAGATTTATTTTACATGTATGAGTGTTCTGCTTGTATGCATGTGTATGCACCATGTACATGGAATCCAGTCTCTTGGAACTATAGTTAGAAATAGTTGGGAGCCACTGATTTGGGTACTAGGAGCCACACCCAGCTCTTCACAAGAACAACAGTACCCTTGACCACTGAGCCATTTCTCCAGCCCAGACTGTTTCTAGTTTGGCTTTGGGTTTGGTTTTATTTGAGATGGTCTCAGTGTGTAGCTCTGGCTAGCCTGGAACTCTCTATATAGACCCAGGCTAGCTTCAAACTCAGTGATCTGCCTGCCTCTACTTCCTATGTATTGGGATTAAAGGTATGTGCCACCATGCCCAGCCTCAGAGTCTGTTTCTTGACTGACCAGCCCATTCCCTCTTCCTGTGTCTATGAAATCTGTTTTCCTGAAAAAGGTACGTCTTGTTCTCTTGTAGTCGCTCATCATGGTGTTTGCTCATCTGGTGCACACTCAGCTGGAACCTCTGTTGGAGTTCCTGTGTAGCCTCCCAGGACCAACTGGGAAGCCTGCCCTGGAGTTTGTGATGGCCGAATGGACGAGTCGGCAGCACCTATTCTATGGACAGTATGAAGGCAAAGTTAGGTAAGGCCCATAGAAAGGCTTGGAGCTTTCTACTTCTACTCACATTTAAGACTTTCTTCCCTGGCTTACACTGTTGATTTTTGTTCAGCATACTAAGCTGTCCCTGTAGTCTTTGTTCTGTTTTTCTTGATAATGATATAATTTAATATCTCCATGTTGAAACTCCCAATAAAACAATCAGCAGAGTAGAAGGTGTATTTCTGATTTCTACTGAGCGCCTCCTCTTGAACAGACTTTGCTGGCTAAGCATAGATAGTGGCTTATCCTTCCTTCTAAACCCAAGCCTAAGCCTGGTGCTGGCAGTGCTCACCTTCAATTCTAGCACTCAGGAGGCAGGAGCAGCTGGGTCTCTTGAGGTCAGGGCCAGCCTGGTCTACGGAGCTACCTCCAAGGTAGCTAGGGCTATACAGAGAAACCCTTCTTAAGGGGGACAGGGGGAGATAGATAGATAGATAGATAGATAGATAGATAGATAGATAGACAGACAGACAGACAGACAGACAGACAGACCTTTCTTAAGAGAGAGAGAGGACAGACAGACAGACCCATCCTATGGAGTTGTTTTGCAACTCCATAGCCTAGACTTTTATCTTTTATTTTTCTGGTGCTGGGAACCAAACCCAGGGCCTTGAGTTTGGTAGGCGTGCCTTCTCCCCATGGACTAAACCCCCAATTCCTCTAGCCTAGGCTTATTCCACGAGGGCTTATCACCCAAATACACTGACCAGTATGGGACAAGCCTAGGCTAGAGGAGTTGCAGCTTGCCCACCCTAACTGTTTTCAAGATGAGCAGATAGCAGTGACCACCTCGTGCACACCAAATCCCATTCTTTTTTTTAAAATTTATTTATTATTATAAATAAGTACACTGTAGTTGTCTTCATATGCACCAGAAGAGGGCATCAGATCTCATTATGGGTAGTTGTGAGCCACCATATGGTTGCTGGTTTTTGAACTCAGGACCTTTGGAAGAGCAGCTGGTGCTCTTACCCACTGAGCCATCTCACCAGCCCCCAAATCCCATTCTTATCTGGGCTCTGCTCCCACTTCTAATTAGAAAGAAGTTACACCATCAAAGAGAAGGTCTTTCTCTGAGGGTGAGCTAATCTACTTGGCAAAAGCTCTAGATGCGAGCTGACTGACATCTTCTGGCTCTTGCCAGCTCTGTGGCACTCTGTAAACTGCTTCAGCATGGCATCAATGCCGATGACAAGCGGCTACAAGATATTCGTGTGAAGGGAGAAGAGATCTACAGCATGGAGGAGGGCATCCGCACCCGCTCTAAGTCAGCCAAAAGTGAGTCATGCTTCCAATCTGTAGGGGCTCCAGATGCCTGGGATAGGGGACAGGCTACACTGTAGTCTGTGTTTTTATTGGTGGGTTCATAAAGAAGAATCAGAACACTAAACAAACAGTGAATAGAATGTGTGGGTCCTTCTTGTTGAAAATTGACAATGCTCCCAGCTTCCAGCTTCATTCTGGGGCTCTGACACACGCTCAGTATGTCTTGGCTCTCGGGTCACCTTTGGCCTGTGGCTCCAATGGACTGTACGTAGAGTTGCTGCCTTTAACTGCAAGTCTATGACTGTCTGCCCTGTCTCAGAAGTTAACGGTCTGGCGAGGGACTGTCATCCTATGCTGGCTTCACAGCTTTGTTGCTAGTAGGAACGGATCTCTAATCCTGGAGCTCTTTTACTTCTCCTTATTTCTGAACTGTTAAGTATAAGACCCAGCAGAGTTAAATGTAAATCATTCTTTGCTGGATATAGTCAGGGTGGCAGAGAGAGAACACCTGAGGGAATGAGCTCTGCTGAGTAGAACTGTCAGGAGGATGGAGATGCTGCCTTACGGAGCCCGCTGACAGTCGCACGTGAGGCTCTGTGCTTCCTTCCTAGACCCGGAGCGCTGGACAAACATTCCTCTGTTGGTCAAGATTCTGAAGCTGATCATCAATGAGCTCTCCAACGTCATGGAGGCCAACGCTGCTCGCCAGGCCACCCCTGCTGAGTGGAGCCAAGGTGCACCAGACCCTTACCCTGGCTACGGTTAACTTGCAGAATCCAGTTCCATATTGTCAGGTGGCAGTTAGGTTTATTCAGGCACAGGCTTATTTGGTGTGGTGCGGAGTATTATTGGAAAGCTGCACCATGGCTGCACTGTCAGGTCTACTCAAATCTCCAGATTGAAGGTGAGGGCGCTAGGAAGCAGACTGGCTTCTTCCTGCTGAAAAGCTTTAGTTT